>MVJL01001449.1:0-222799 GCA_002156465.1 Macrocentrus cingulum | reverse complement strand
TGTGAATAGAGCGTCGAATTTATCCCTAACTGTGTACGACTTTGCATATTTTTTATCGTTGAATCCCCCAAATAGGGACTCCAGGACTTGATAGTGTCATGCCGTATCGGTCTAGTAATTAAAGAAATGCTCAACAATAAATATATATCTCATCCCTAACTGTGTACGACTTTGCATATTTTTTATCGTTGAATCCCCCAAATAGGGACTCCAGGACTTGATAGTGTCATGCCGTATCGGTCTAGTAATTAATGAAATGCTCAACAATAAATATATATCTCACTCACCAACGATAAATCTGCAACTCCCGGTGGGTACTGCTCCTGCTGGTGCTGTTGTTGCTTTTGGTGCTGCTAGCTCTGTTGTGATATCTTGTATTCGATGAGTCCGGGATCCTTCGAATCATGACCTTAATAATCAAAACCATTCTTTTCAGTTAACGTTTCCTCACTTGCTACAGTTAAAATACAATGTTACCGAATAAAACTATAACCTCAAAATACGCTTTCGAATCTTACCATTGTAATCTGATTTCCTCACATGTAAAAGGCGTACAACTCAAATCATGTGCCGTGGAATAATTGATTTAGGTCTTTCTATCAACATTAATCGTCCAAAACCATTCAATTTCGCGGATATTTTCATTTATCTGCTATGGATTTGCCGTCGTGCGTTTGTACGAGACAGAGAGAGACAAACTAATATCGATCTTACACAAAGATGGCGTCGATCAGCTGTTCTATAGGTGGAATCCAACTTTTGGCGGGCTTTTTCAATTTTATTATTTTTCTTGTTTGAAAATTCGGCATATTCATTTATTGTAAATAGATATCCAATTGTCAATCCCTATAAAGTAATAAACAACAAGGTGACTCAATATTTTCTCTTTCAATGCCTTCATCATAGATTAAATTTTTTTTAAACAATGAAATGTGTCATTTATATATGAACCATCTTAAGAACTATTAGGATGCGTCTAATAGTCCTTGGGATTAAGTGCTCGCTCACAGCGCTGAAGTTCGCGGGATCGAATCCTTGACGGTATTTTTTTTTTTTTTAATTTGCGTTGTTTATTTTATACAGTATATTTTATGTGGTACAACAATTAATGTACTTTATTTAAGCAATGACTCAACGCTTGAATACTAAAAAAAGGTTTTTTTAAAATTTAGTTTTTAGGAAATTGTGGCTATGGATCGATATAGTTACAGAAAATTTTACTGAACGTTTTTTATAGGAAATTGAAGCTCCTTTCCGAGCACACCTGACGCCGTCGAGGGACGGCCTCAAGAATGTGTGCATGAAAATATGTACATTCTTCTGTGCGTAGAGGCTGTGAGCACGTGTGTACGTATGGACGTAGCTTGTAAACACTAAATTGTGTGAATTCATAATCTTAATTTTTTGATATTATGTGATGTAACTATTTATTTATAACCATATCAAGCAGGTGAAATAATAATCATCGTGATCCAAAATGAAAAACAATAAATCTGAGAAATACCACGACGAATTGTCCACATTTCTCACAGAAAACTTACATGGAATAACCGAAAATGCTGTTTATCCTGATCATGTAAGTGTTGTTCACTATCTCACTCGTGTATATCAATTGCCCAGCATTCCAACTTATAACTATTGAATTTTCTAGGTTAACACGCTGGACTACGCGCCACGGACCTTGGTCGACGAGACCTTGGAGGTGATAGATCCCACACCAAATGTTTACACCATGTTTATCCAGTTCAATCAAAAGTTTTTCTGGAATAAATTGGCGTCAGTGCAGGTCAAGTGGAGCAAGCGAATGACCTCGTGAGTTCTTTACTCACAATACGATTAATCCTACTCACATTAATCAATCTTATTGATTTTTTCAGATGTGCCGGTGTGTGTTCCTTCAGATCTGGCAACAAGGAATGCATAATTGCGCTGAGTGAGCCTTTATTAAAACTCCGACCGAGGAAAGATCTCGTGGAGACACTGCTGGTACAAAATCTTACTATTTAATTCTCATTTCCCTCGCTTGTCTATTTCTATCCTCTGTTTTTCTGCAGCATGAGATGATTCACGGCTACTTATTCCTGACAAACAACAACCGAGACCGCGACGGCCATGGGCCAGAGTTTTGCAAGCACATGCGACGAATAAACCTCGCTGCAGGTACTAACATCACGATTTATCACGATTTCCACGATGAAGTCAGACTGTATCAACAACACTGGTGGAGATGCACGGGTCCCTGTCAAAAACGCGCTCCGTTTTACGGGACAGTTCGTCGCTCGATCAATCGTGCTCCTGGACCCTCAGACAAATGGTGGTCAGATCATCAGCGCAGTTGTAACGGAAAATTCGTCAAGATCCGTGAACCAGAGGAAAATTCGGCTAAAGGCAAACAAAAGGCACTTCCTAAACAGCCACCCAACCAAAATACCATGGACAAATATATTGTATCTCCAAAAAACAGTATTCCATCGGTGAAAGCGGGCTCTTCAAAAATGGGAGCAGTGAAAAAGGCCACTCCTGCAAGCACAGTTAATTACACACCACCGGGAGGCTTTAAAAAACTCGGCACAGGTTCCAACAACGTTTTTGGCTTTGGCACTGGTGGCCCGGGTTCGTGTCCATGCAAATCCCCAGCGAGTTCACTAAACAATTCTTCGGAGCGACCAAAGTTTGTCGGTGCCGTTGGCGGCGCTCGCACTGGGCGAAGTAATCTTTTAGATCTTTATTCAACGACCAAAGCAACAGTGACGAAGCCGCCAGAGACTCAATGTCCTGTTTGCAACAAGAAATTACCAGAGGCGGAGATAAATGCTCATTTAGACCAGTGTTTGACAACAGAGGATGAACCACCGTCGCGAAAACGCCCCAAAGTGTCTGAGGAAAGCAACAAAACTGCAGAAGTAAAGCCTCCAGTTAACGTGGAAGATAGTAGCGCACAGAAGTGTCCTATTTGTTCGGAAAATGTTTCTCCAGATATGATAAACGAGCATTTAGATGCGTGTTTACTTCGCGAAGACAATGCCACGAGTCTCTCGCCCAACAATCGCCACGATCATGTCCCAGAACGGCAAACGAAAATTAATATTATCGAGTGCATCTCCTGTCACGCTCACATTCGAGAACATGACATTAACAGTCACCTGGACATGTGTTTGGCTTTTGATGATGATTTTGCAGAACCAATAGCTACTGAAATTGATATTAGCGTTGCACCAGAGGAAACAAATGATTACATTGAGTGTCTCACATGCAATGTAAATGTCAAAATTAAAGATTATATCACTCATGTCGAGCATTGTTTAGAACGCCAACGAAGAAAAGACGCAAATGATCGTCTGCCAACTGTCGTACTTGATGATCATGATGATGAGAAATCTGCCTTTAAAAAATCAGAAAATTCTACGAATATTTACTACAAATGCCTCGTTTGCAATGCGTTGATAAAAAAATCTATTCCTTTGAATGTACATTTGGAGAGTTGCATTGCGGAAATTTATGGAGATTTAAGTGAACTAGATGAGCCTTTTGATGCATCAGAAAATAATATTTCAGATGAAAAAAAAGAAATTTGTCCTATCTGCAAAAGTAAAGTTAATCCTGAAGAAATGGAGGCACACGTTGACCATTGTGTTGAGACTTTCACTCCTGCAAAATAGTATTATTTATTATTATCGATCGTAAAATAAAAACATTGGTTACAAAAAAAAATGCTATGCAAAAAAAGGGATAATAAGAATTGCCATTTGAATTACTGTATTGAATTATCCATTTTGAATAATATTGGCATCATATGATTGAAGAATTACAGCAAACTTATAGCTACTTAATAAATATCTTACAGTCGGTTGTAGATTTATACTTTGTTGAACAATCCGGGAGTATCAAAGTTGCGTGCGGTACAAATGCCACACGTGAACTCTTGAATGTAGCTGGGGAAGAAGAGTAATATTTGATCCTGAGTGAAGTGAATGAACGGTATACTGTGGCCCAAAAAAATGTGAATAGCACTGTTATCCAGTCGCAATCTAAAGTATATAAACAGTTACCATTAACTCTTGTATTTTTCTACCAATATATTCGTCAATATTTTCATATACATTACCTTATGTCATTGACTATGTGCCACTCAAAGTCTCTCTTTAATGATATAGGAACTGTAGAGTTGAAAACATTGCCTCCAGCGTCGTTCGGCACTATTTTCACTGTGCCCCGATTGTTAATGATGTTGAGTGTCACCCCGGAATCCGTGCTGGTAGCAGTCAAAGCAAATCCTGGATTATCAGCGTAGCACTGGCCAATAACCAGGAATTCCTGGTCTTTTCGAAGCGGGTGAGTAACATTATAAGTTGTTCGTATCAAAGATGAAGTTAAAACACAAGGATCTGTCAAGAAAATATTTTACAATATGAAATAAAAACCGTGCTTTTTGTAGATTGTGCATTATTTTGGTAGGTATTTACTGAAAAATGCACGGAGAACGTCATTGTCCAAAAACCTGTGCAATCTTGTACGAGTCAAAAGGAGATCCATGATATCCGGATCGTATCGAATAGACAGTGTGTCCTGATTAACGCGCATTACTGCTTTCGTTGCCTCTTTGGGGAAGGTTGTTTCAATGACTGAAGTGTCATTGGCTTTAATGTCAATATCTGAGCCGCCTATCGCTTCATACAGAGCTTTTAATCTGTGAATCGGTCGTGTCATCCACTGTGGCAGCTAAAGTTCGAATTAAATATGTGAATTATTGCAGGGTTTTGATAAATTACCATGTGAAAACTTACGTTTTCGGTTTGGATAAGCGCTCGATATGTCCTGAGAGTTGACATCTCACGTGAAGCCTCATAACACGCCTCGGAGTACGGTACAAATGACGTTTTGTTAGATTTAACTTGACAGTCTTTATAGGGCCAGATGTTTTTTTTGCTTTCCGCGAGTTGTTCTTTGCTCACTTCGCCAACTAGGTTTAAAAGCACTGATGAGCCTGTGCATTTTCCTCTGGCACTGGCCGCCGGGCCCCAGATTATATGTAAAATCATGGATGAGGGGTCACTGGGGGTTAGTGTGAAATAATCCCACGTCCAGGGTGTAATTCGATCCAACTCCACGCAGACCTGAAATATTTTCAGTCGAGTTTAGTTGGGTTAGTTGTTTTGGTGCTGTGTGCAATAGTATGAGAACTTGCCTTCATCACGGGCTCATCTGGAACCACCTTACTGGCTTTAATTTTGATGGAATCGACGAGCCACGAAGTAGATTCGTACAGGGATGCCACAGTCCATTGTTGTAAAACTTTCATTGACTTTAGCTCACTTCGTGTCAGGGAAAACATGTGGTTTTTTCCACTCTTAACATACTCCAATTTCACCTGGGAAAAAATTTTTTTTAATCTTAGTTTCTAATTTTAAAAAATCGCATCAGTAATACCAGACAGGCAAACAGAGAAAAATTCTCTTGCTGTTTCAAATTGTTATATCTTCTAAACTATTGAAGATATAGATTTTTCTTAAGGGACCGTTTTTGTAGAGAATTTTATTAGCTACAAAAAAGGTCTTTAACAAAATTTGTCTAATTTGTATCCTTATCAATAAATTCGCAGGTGAATCATTTTCAAATTTTTTCAACTCAAAGAACTGATATAAAAAATTTTGGCTTTTTAAAATCAAAATATCTTGAAAACTATTGAAGATATAGATTTTTCTTAAGAGACCTTTTTTGTAGAGAATTTTATTAGCTACAAAAAAGGTCCTTAACAAAATTTGTCTAACTCGCATTCTTATCAAGATATCAGCAATTAAACAGGTGAGATTTTTTTAGAATGTTAGAATGCCTCTTTGGTATTAGTAACGTAAAAGAAAATGTGATAAATGCCTCGGATGGCTGAGTATTTGAAGGTTCCATATAAACGGCCAATCCACAGCTTCCCTTCGGTGGAACATAACTGAAATAGTCGAGAAAGTGAAGCGCCAAAAGTGGTAGTTTTGCTGCAGACCAAGATCTAAAAAATAATCATTTATCAAATATCTAATTAATGAATAATTTAAAAATATGACTTACTTGTAGTTACTCTGATGCGATGTCCAAATATCAGACAATAATTCATCGTGATTGATTTTTTCATCACAATCGTAAACTTTAATTTGCAATCTGCCACCAAGTTCCGGCACAACAGAATCAAAAAGTACCGTGTCTTGTAGTTGATTATTTTCATTACGTTTTACAGTATATTGAGACAAACATTCCGGACAAATTGTTGCCAATTTCTGCTGTACATTAACGCCCTTAATAGTCGTTGTTGTTCTCGTATGAGCTGTAACGCCAGTTCTCAAATACTCTGTAATTAAAAAATTAACGCACGACAACAATTAAATATCAACTGGCCTGGATTATTGTTAATTGGTAATAATTTGCGTGTTTTCTTACCAGACGGAGTATCATATGACAAAAATAGTTTATCTTGTATTCCAACTGTTACGTTGGTAGGAAGGTAGCCATGAATTGATTGAGCGCGTTCTGCAGCGTGCCAAATATCATTTAGAGGATTGTACGTTTCAACGACCTCTGTACCGTGAATGGCTGTGCTGCAAAGATCATTTATAATAGTCACAATGTCGTATAAACAATCAATACGATCTTGCGTGTCTAAAGCCAAAAGGACATATCGCCAAAAAATTAGACCTTTTTACTCGCTGATATCTTGATAAGGATGCGAGATAGAGAAATTTTTTTAAAGAACTTTTTTATAGCTAATAAAATTTTCTACAAAAAAGGTTTCTCAAGAAAAATCTATATCTTCAATAGTTTTCAAGATATTTTGATTTTAAAAAGTTAGAATTTTTTATATTTCTTCTTTTGATTGAAAAAAATTGGAAATATCTTAACTGCAAATAACTTGATAGGGATGCGAGTTAGACAAATTTTGTTGAGGACTGATTTTGTAGTTAATAAAATTCTCTACAAAAAAGGTCTCTTAAGAAAAATCCATATCTTTAATAGTTTTGAAGATATTATGATTTAAAACAGCAAGAGAATTTTTTCTTATACGTCCTTTTGGCTTTAGAGACGCGATATTCTTTCATACCGTAATATAACATGATTGTTGCGACCACCGGGAAAATGAGTGAAATTTCCTCGAATGGAAAACAGAGAACTGGCTGTAGCAGCCAGCCTTACATTTGTTCCCAAATCCGTAACCTGAATTGACTCCATTGTCAGTGGAATATTAATTCGTTGTTGATTTAGGTGAAATTCCATAGTCTGGAACATTTGATAAGCTGTCTCCGGCAGAGATCCCAAAACTAGAAATTCAATTAACATAAACTTCTATTTAAACCATAATAATCTTCTTTCAACCTACAAGCAATGGCATTAGCCACATTTGTCTTGTTAAAGTGCAAGCAAAGCACAGCCTTTTGTTGAATTCGCGCGATTATTTCCACGTGGGGTGATTCAAAAGTCCGTTCATCCAGTTTAAATTCTTTCAAAATATCTTTCACTTGACCTGGACTTTCCAAATAACTCGACAGTGATTTCATGAGACCAGTTGCCTTGATGTACAGCTAAAAAATAAATTCAATCACTGATAATACAACGAAAAATCTCCTTTAGAAATGTCTCAATAAATCTAACCGAAATTTGATTAAAGTGCGTGCCACTCCCGTGGCTGTTGAGAGTAATATAGGCGACCTCAGGAATATTTGAGTGTGAACTGGCTATAATAATATTCTGCACCATAGCCCCAAAATTTCGTTTCACGTCTTGATAATCAAAAACATAATTTCCAGTCACAGCGTAATCTTTATTCCTCGATCTTCGCAAAACGCGCGAGAATTGTACAGCAATAGCTCCACTAAAAGCACAAAAAAATCCAGTCATTCTCGTGATAAATATCAAATAATTAATCACTTACATGTGTCTGTAGCACGGAAAATTTGTTGCCTCCATGGATTTTAAAGTTGTATAGAAGTAATTAACCAGATGATAGTCTGGTTCTCCTTGCATGTACCAATAAAGTGAAATTATTCGATTAGCAGTTGGATGCGAGGCTATTAAAAGTGTTAGAGCGGCTATTCTCATCTCTAAATGTTCCGTGCGATTGACGAGAATCGGCCAATACACTGGATATATCTGCAATAATTTTTAAGCTTTCATTAACAAGTTGTACAATAAAAAGCTAAATATCGAATTATACCACATCAGGTCGAAATGGCGCTGTTGGAAGTGAGGCCCACGCAGCTAAAACTCGAAGATGCCGAGATTCCGCGCTGTTTTTACTCGCTATCGGTTCTAAAAATTCAACAACTCGTCCCAACTGAATATTCGCCAGTCCCTCGAGCCACACCATTTTCTTCTCGTACGCGTCGATATCAGTAAACTTGTCCAAATACAGGCGCACATAATCGTCCAGCATTTCGTAGGGACAGTGAATTTGACAAGTTTTGTATATGAGCGTGCCAAAAGTAAGAATTCCCGTGTTTCGCACATCTGCAGATAATTTTTCATTCAGGCTGATTAGCGGCTGCAAGCTCACGAGCAATTGTTCATCGGGTTTCTTTATGTGAAATGGAAGTTGAGTAAGTAACTGCATTGCCGTTATTTCCGACACTTTTTTATGTTGAATCAAGTCGAGAATAAAGAGTGCCGAGTCCTTAGTGCCAACTTGAGGCACCATCTCCAAAAACATGTTCCTAAGTGCAAAAAAATGATTGTTTGTCAAATTTTGCTTGATCAATGCAATGTATTTCATACCGAATTGTCTCCTCCTGGTAACTGGTGCCGGAAATGTGGTTGTAAGCATCCTGCAGGTTAGATCTATCCAGTTGTTCAAGGTAATACAGCAGTAGGGAAATAGTTGTATTATGCAAATTATCAATTTGCGTATCGAGACCGGGGTTTTCCAGTCTCTGGCTCAGTCGATCCAGCAGCGTCGAGATCTGAAATGTTGAAATAGAGTTTTGTTATGCATGTGGTTAGTTGGATTTGTTTCGTTTTTTTAATACTTGCCGATTTAAACACGAGAGTCTTCTTTAGTGTCGCTCTGCCCTGCGACATGTCGCCATTAGGAAGCTTGTGCAACAGACTAACGTCGTTAAATTTACCTCGCTGCACCGCTGGACTGTTTATTGAGTCGGTAACGCTAATCAAGTCGAAAACCTGGCGGGTGAAGAGGAATTGCGCTTCCCCCAAGCTTTGGAACGGCTGCACGTATATACCGCCAGTGGCATTGATGAATTTAATTTGTGTATTGTCTGCATTTGTGTGCACTAAATAGAGTCGTTCACTTGACTTTATTACAGGACTCTAGAAAATAAAGTAATAGTAAATTATTTCATTGGGGAAATACTGCGACTAGTACTACTAGTATAAGATGAAATTATTTGAAATTTAATTATGATTTATAAAAAATATCGAATAAATGTGTTTTTTTTTTGTTTTTAAAAATAAAAAGTTCACAAAATCACTGATATCGCGTCTCCACAGCTTAAAGAGCGGATAGAAAAAATTTTCTTGCTGTTTTAAATCATAATATCTTCAAAACTTTTGAAGATATAGATTTTTCTTAAGAGACCTTTTTTGTAGAGAATTTTATTAGCTAGAAAAAAGGTCTTAAACAAAATTTGTCTAATTCGTATCCTTATCAAGTTATTCACAGTTAAATTATTTCCAACTGTTTTCAACCAAAAGAAGAAATATAAAAAATTCTGACTATTAAAAATCAAAAAATCGTTAAAACTATTGAAGATACAGATTTTTCTTAAAAAACCTTTTTTGTAGAGAATTTTACTACCTACAAAAAAG
Organism: Macrocentrus cingulum; assembly: GCA_002156465.1. Lineage (NCBI taxonomy): Eukaryota > Metazoa > Arthropoda > Insecta > Hymenoptera > Braconidae > Macrocentrus > Macrocentrus cingulum. The sequence goes on along the minus strand of MVJL01001449.1, from coordinate 213,001 downwards.
GTCTCTTGAGAAAAATCTTTATCTTCAATAGTTTTAGAGATATTATAATTTAAAACGGCAAGAAAATTTTTCCTATACATTCTTCCGGCGTGAGAGACATGATATCTCAAAAACTACCAGACATTCAATTTAATTTCACATTTTTTCTAGAAAATTTTACGCTAATATAGTTGAATTATCACCAAAAAATCAAATTACATTGACAGCAAGATTTGTTTACTCGCTGGTAATAAAACTTATACGAAATGCGTTAAAATGATGAATGAAGTAATAATTGATTTAGTAGTACCTCGTCACCAGTGGGACACTGCATCCGTGGTACATTGGTCCAGGTCCATTGAGGATGACTGATGCACGCCCGAGGGTCAAGAAATTTTCTAATCCACAATCCATCATTCCCTTCGGGTGTTACGACGTATTCAATGTTGCAGTTGCCATAATGATTATGCTAAATAAATCATATGAATTAATTTTACAATGTTAAACATGAGAAAAAAGTGTGTGTACTTCTTGCGAGTGAAACGCCGCTTCATTAGCCAGAGTTTTTATGTCTAGCTGTAAAATACCAGCTATGCTTCGTTTGATGTTAATCGACCAAGTGGGCTCGGCCTCGACACTAAAATTCGTCACAAGTCCATTTTTATACATGACTTGAAAGGGCTTAGTGAGCTCCACAGCTTGATCTTTGACCTGAGTCAATCGCGATCGCTTCCCCATTTGGCCATTCCAAATAAAACTCTCCAAGTTAACCAACTGAAATTGAGCGTACGTTAATCATAAGTTTCAACAAAATATTAATTTAAATACATATTAAACACACCTGTAAATGAACATTGTTTTTGTCAGCTTCTACCAAAAGCTGACCCTGAAAACCCCATGATGAAGCAGCTCGCGAGGGCAGCAAAACACCAGTACTCGACTCGGCAGTATATTTGTATATATACTTTTTTCCAGATTGAAAAATGCCATGCGAAGAAGTCAAGGAGAGAAGCAGGCTTGTAAAAATGACAATCCATATTTTTTTACATTGGGACATTAGTGATAAATGATTGCCAGCCGCATCTGTATTAAATACAACATTTACAAAGAGTTAATGCACGTTTTTTAAATTTATTTTCAGGTGTAAAAGTTGAAAATTATGAAAGAATTGCAAAAAAAAAATGATTTATAGACTGTAAACATTTTTTTTCAACCATTTAACAATGATAATATATTTAGTTACAATACCTGAGGAGCACATTGTATGATGCGGACGCTATGCCGATGTCGACTGAATTCATGATAGCCAAGAGATGACCCGTCCTGCTCTTATCTCTCTGTATCCCACGTCTACGTATGCTTCATTGGTGGTGTTGGTTTAAATTATCCCATCGGCAGATTATCCTCAATCTCATCTTGTCCTCTTTACACACTGCATCATCAGTGTGTAAGTCAAGTTTCGTGTGAATATTTATTTTACACGCCAATAGTGACAAATACAATTATTTTCATTTATTTAAAATATTTTTACATTTATTTTTTTCAGCAATTTGTAACATTTTCTACTTGCATTCATTCATATATATCTTTTTTTTTTCGATTTAATTTTCTGATAATATGACCTTTGGCCTCTTCTATATTTAGAGCTACTATGCTGCGAGTATGATAATTCATGGTCTCACTTTGTCTTTCTTTTTCCAGTTAATGTAGATATGAATATTTGAAGATACTAAGTAAAACAGGGGAGAATAATTTATCAATATGTGGAATCTATGGATTTATTTTTTTGTAGTTACACTTATTTACAATTGAAGTTATTTTTTTTTCATCTAATTATTTGTGAGCTTGCAAGTTAGATTGAATATTTTCCTGAAATTCTATACAATTATTCTTTATGATTTCAAAGTTTTACTTGATGTCTTGAAGTGTACAAAGATACTAATATCTATTTTAAATCTAATTTTCGTAGCCATTTTTTGTTTTTAGTAAAAATCTATCTAAGATTATATTTACAGAGGCTTTAATATTTTAAGAATAGACTTGGAATATTCCCATGCATCACTGTAAAATACAGAATTGAAATTAAAATAGAATTTCTGAGTAAATTTGTAGTGTTTACTTACTTGTGTGCAGGATTGGCTTGATCAATTTGATCACTTAATTGTTGAATAAGCGTGCTAAACATCTTTAAATGCTCAATAATACCACCCTGGAGCCATGCGCGTGGTAGTGTACTCATAATCTATAAGAAAAAAGATGTGATCATCAAATTTGAACGAGCCGCCTAGAGTATTGACACACGAAAATAGATAAATCTTACCATGTTGGCTTTACCAAGGGCATCGACCGGAGGGGAAACTCTTAGGCCAGCCAATAAATAACGATTAAGAAGCGACCCGAGTGCTAAATTCTTCAAATGATTATCTCCAAGCAGTCCTTGCCAGCTCAATAAATTTCGCAATAATTTTACTGCCATTGAAAATTGACGTTGGAAGAATGTGTGTTTCGTATCTAAAACTCTGAAAAAAATGTATTGATCATCTCCGGTTATCGCATGGAATTCATTCATTCCAAAAATTATCAAAAAATACTTACTGCTTGGGAAAAATCGGAATGAACACATCATTTTCTACAGCAGATTTAATTTTATCTAAAATCACGTTGAATAGATGCTCTAGTTGTTTACTATTTTCATTCAAATTTGGATAGTTCATGACGAGATGACGAACAGAACCAACAAGTCGCAGAGTTTGTGATGTGGACATTGGATCCCAAATTTGTTCAACTATAGCTGTAATTAAACAACAAAAAATCGTTAGATAAAACCGAGTAAACAAAATTAATAATATTATTTACCTGCTAATTTTGGAATAACAATCTTCTCAATAGTCAATGGGATCAACCGAACATCAGGATCACTTTTCAGCGTAGCTTCCGTCTCATTTTGATCCAAAGCATACAATAATAGAGCGTTGAACCATTTTGTTCGTTCCAGATCAGTGCTTTCCTGCACACCAAACGTCAATTGAGTACTTACAATATTAGAGTAATAAATAAAATAGAAATTATATACCATTAATGGATTCCAATTAATAAGATGCAAGCGTATAATTGGTGAGACAGCTTTTGGAATACATAAAGATACATAAGCCTCGGAATATGCTTCCATATCAATTTCTCTCCACGATTCTAATTTCCCTAAAATTCCTCGGATTGTACAAAAGTCATCGACGACATCCGCAAAAATCTCTTTACTCTCGTTATCAATTTCCTCTGAAAAAATTGCATAAAACCTAAGCAATTTTTACAAAAAACTACCATGTATTATATTATTTAGTTATAAAAACCTTTGAGTTGTTTGAATGCGAGATTTTGCTGTTCTGTCACTTCATCATCACTCGACATCCCATCAATGTGTTTTGCAATATTTTGCTGCAACTCTCGGGCTCGGCGACGGCGTGCTCGTCTGCCCTCACGCTCTGTTGCTCGTCGCAAGCGTGCATCGTCCTCGGGACCTCTACGAACTGATTGGCCCCCTGTTGAAAAAAATAACAGTGAGATCGTTGCACAATTACAGCATAGTCATACAGCACTAACAAATTTATAAAAAAAAAAAAATACAGATTATTATTCAAACAAATTGAATAACTGACTTGCAGCAGATGTAATTTCTTCAGCTTGATCCCGCGTATCTTGACGTCTACGTTCCATCAATTCATTAGCACGTTCACCGTACAGATCTAGCCAACGTTTCTCCAGTCCAATCACCAAAGGCAGCTAGCAAAAAACAAAATAAATTAGCAATCTTGAAAAATCCACTAATTCATTGACTGTGGAAATTAGATATTTATTTTTACATAAATAAATAAATATCTATTTATAGTTAATTTCCAGAATCATAAAGTTGATTTATATTATTTATTTTGTGCATTAAATTCCCGATTACATACATACTCACCTCATAAATATTTGTTTTGTATTAATTAAAAATAAATAAATAAATAAAACTCTAAAATAATTGGCGTAAATATAGTACAGAGAAGATTGTGTGTGACCCCTGGCAATTAACTAAATTTTACTTAGTTCGAATGAAAAAGCAACTACTTCAATCATCTATTGAAATATATCTAAAAAAAAATCTCATGGTAAAAATGATTAATCATGAAATAATCTGATTGAATATAATGATATTGAGATTATTTTTTTTCAATTAATCAATTTCACAGCGTGTAGTAAATCTCCGAGAGTTGAAGAAACAAAAATAAAATAATCGTGACACAGCGAAAACCCACCTTCTCATCAAGACACTCTACCAAGTCAGTGACATACCCACGCAACTCTTGGTAATTTTTGAAGCGTTGAGCCAACTTAGGGGCACGTTCATCACCCTCTCCGTGCTCCTTCTGGGCCTGCGTTAATTCATGTAGCAACTCCATCTGATCTAATTCGTGGCGTCTGTGCACTTGGATTAAACTTGATAGTCTAAAATTTACCGATGATTAATAATAATATTCATTATGATGGGGAAAAAATACAACAAACCTGGCGCGGATTTTATCCCCTATTTCCTCCGGCGATACGGAAACCATTTTTGTCGGATCCGGAGGTTGAATACACGGCGGTGGTGGAGGAGCCGGTATCATCACTATATCCATAGGTAGCCCGGAGCTTCCGCCCATCGAATTATTCGTCATTCCCATTGTATATTGCTGCTGCATGAGAGAATCTTGCTGTGCAGCTGCAATCTAATAATTCACAGTGACTATAAATTCTTCCATGAACAATTACTCGCAGAAATTATCGTACCTGAGCACCAGTTACACCTTTGCGAATTTGTTGTGCCTCCCATTCCTCCTCCTCGTTCCCGTGCTCGCTCTCATCGTCAGACACTGCAATGTGATTTTTTAGATATTTTAGACTGAGCTTCAGATCGCGATGAAATACTGTAAGCGACGAACGTTTTATCGGAGCTTGTGAGGCTAAAAATGCTTCGCGCCGCTTCTCTTTATCTCTCGCCTCTGTATTCACAGACATATCCATTCGATCCTGAGACTCTTCATCGTCACTACGATCGTGATCCTCTTCACGAATTAATCTCGACTTTCCCTTATCTTCACTGCAAAAAAATTACATTCGATCGGATTAATTGAATAGGATTGCAGATGAATTTTTTGTTAATTTACTCACGTCACGTTTTCCTCAACTGGTATATAATCAGTTCCTAATTCTCGTGCTTTCTGACGCTTTTTTCTTGCTGCATGAATCATTGCAGCATCCGGAATGCAACCACCTAAGAGAGGAAAAATTCATTTATCATGTGAATCCACTGGAAAGCCTGAGAAAAATAGTTTTAATTCTCACTCTCTAAAAACAGTTTCATAGGATCGGTTTTTGACGTTGGATTTTTTCTGAATCTATGACCTCCGTCATTTTCATCCTCTTCGCCGGAACTATAGTCATCCTTGCCGGCCACCAGTGCAGCACGACCATTTAATATAAGTGGCCCGGTATTTTTAATTTTCACCTGGATAAAAAATAAAAAACACATGTTAAAATATATTCTATATAAAATAGTGTACTTAATGAATAAAAAAATTCAATTCAATTTAGTCTCGGATAAATAATGATCGGGCTAACCTCAACTATTTGTTAATGAGCCACAATTCATTAAAATCGAGATATCCAATTAATGAATTAGTTAATTAATATTGTAAAAAATGTAATATTGAAGTGGATACTAATACTAATAAGACATCATAGAGATAGCTTACTACTAGATCATCTGTCTTTATTTCTAAATCTTTGTCGCGCTTAATCGACATGTTTGCTTGGTCAGAGTCCACTTGCATTTTCTCTTCACCTTTCTTTTTTTTCCTCTCGTGATCAAGCTGTTTCATCAGTTTTTTGCTCCTGGAGGATTTCTTCACCTTAAAAACCTCTCCGTCATCAGCTAAAAAACAAAAGAAAAAATAATCCCATGTTAATTCTACAAATTTCAAGTAAACCTACATCTAGCTACCAACTTGAAAATACCTGTGAATGGAATTTAAGTCATGAGTTTATCACAGTAAGTAATACGATTTAAATTTGATTTTTGTGTAAAAACACTGTTTATAGGCCAACAGCAGTGATCAATAGAAACTAACCTTCTTCAAGCTCCTCTCCAAAGCTGAGGAGCGTTTGTTTCGGTTTTTCCTTCTTCTTTGGCTTTGCTTTAACCGTTGGCGCCTCGTCAAATTCCATTCTGTTCTCATTATCTTCGCCTTCTTCGTTGAATGAACGCCGCCTTATATTTCGCTTGGGTTTGTTAAATAACGACATTGCTCTCTAAGATTGCAAACTTGTGAATTTTTTCAACAACTGTCTGAACTGTCCACTCTGCTCGTTCTGTCCTCGTTCTTGATATGCGCCACAAAAAAAAAACACCCAGATGATGATGCAGCGCCCCCAAAAAAAAATTTTTAGATTCTCCAACTACTTTACCAACCGACGAGAGTTAAAGCCGAAAATTGACATTACCGACATTGAACCCGCCATTTTTGTTTTTGTAAATCAAACCATTTTCTATTTCTGCGATGATCGCTTGTGAAAATTCTGCCCGTTGACTTTTCATCATAATAATGAAAAAATTATCTAAAGAATATAAGTAGCCTATTTCAAAACAAATTAGCACAAAATTGACGTGATCAGTAATCAAGTGGCTTCGTAAAAAAATGTAAATCTATATTAAAAGATTTATTTTTTATTAAAATCCATAAATTCTGTTATTATAACGGTAAACATTAAATTGTTGATTTAATGAATATAAACGGGAGTATAGTGAATAAAAATAAAACCAGGAAAAATTCAAGATTTTTATTACACAAGTAACAGGATTAGGCGGGGTCTGCTGCTGCTGTGATTGTACAATTAACAGATAATTTTTTTATCACGTTCAACACACTTGGAACTGTGGAAGAGAGGAGGCTATAAAAGCAGAGGTTAATATTTTTGTTTGATACACATTGACAAGGGTTATGGCAATTTTCAAGGCCACATTGTCTGCATTATGAAATCACAGAGTGTGTTTTTAAATGCGGATCTGATTAATAATCTGTGAGAAAAATAATTGCTACAATATTAATATATTTGTAAAGAAACGACATCTGTTTTAAGTGTAAACTTCTATGTGTATGGCTGAAATGCTCTGAAAAATGACAACTGTCGTGGGGAAAATTAAAGAAACAAAGCAAATTATGGCAGAAGCTACTGCTAGTCTATTAGCCAACGGTGAGGAGCACTCTGAGATGATGGAGATTGGAATTAATAGCGATGAAATTGATGATGAAGAGTCTGATGGTGTAATTGTTCCGGAACTTCAGGGAACTTTGTCCAAATGGACAAACTACATTCACGGATGGCAAACACGATTTATTGTTCTTAAAGATGGCACACTGTCTTATTACAAATCCGAACAGGACAGTGGATTTGGCTGTCGAGGATCTATTAGCCTTTACAAAGCTGACATCAAGGTATAAACAAGCTACTTAGCATAACACTTGTCTTCATTCTTTATCAAACACCAACTCGCTACTTAAAATGTTGCCATCGACGTAACTGTTAGTTGTATTGAAGTTTGTCTTTTCCCTGTAAGTAATTGCAAGCTTTATTTCAGGGTCACGAGTTTGATGAATGCAGATTTGACGTGTCAGTGAATGACTGCTTGGTTTGGTATCTCAGGGCCAATTCACCCGAGGAAAAGCAGCGTTGGGTCGATGTCTTAAAATCGTACAAAGTATGTCAAACTCTTATTAGTAATAATCCAAATTTCTATTTTGAATATTTTTCTAGGCTGAATCCGGATATGGCAGTGAAAATAGCTTGAAACGACATGGCAGTACAGTATCACTAATTTCCAACACGCAGTCCACAGCAAGCGGAGGAAGTTTGGGAAAACGAAGTTCACGAAATTTAAAAGAAAAATTAGCCGAATTGGAGACATTCAAAGAAATATTGAGTCAACAAATTGACTCACTGCAAAAGTACTTTGATAATTGTGCAGAAAATGCGAAACAATCTTCAGCTAAGCAATCGAGCGAGACCAAAAGTGAATCAACATTTGATCCTGCACTGCAGTCAATAGATTTCAAGGGTGAAGCTATTACTTTTAAAACAACTAGCGAAGGCGTACTTGCTACTCTACAACACTGCGTTGAACTTATGGCCCAGCGTGATGACACTTGGCGGCGTTGTTGGGAAAAAGAAATAGAGAAGAAGCATAAAATTCAAGAACTTTACAAATCATTGAAAGATCAGGTTAATATGCATCGTGGCGATTCATCGAGACCAAGAGTTTTAATTCACGGTGGACCTGATTATGAGGTGAGTTATTGTGAAGAAGCTGAAAAAATTGCATGCATCAGGTATTGCCAATATTATTTTATTTGGTCTGAATACTTTCTAAAAGACTCAATAACAAATGTGCAATAACTTTGGCAATGTATGGCAAATCATTAACATTCAATGACCTATTTAATGAATTTTATTTCCGTTAACGTTATATAATCAATTTGAAGAGCGTTGCTAAATTTTTTCACGGTCATCACTGCTACTTTTTTCCGATCATCTCTAACGATCAAGGGAGAATCATTTTAATGAAGACTTTCTCTTTTTTTTCCTCTCACACTTTCAAAAGTAGAGATCTGTCGAATTTTTTTATTACTAAATATTCATATTTATATGTATATTTCTAGCTGTGGTTCTTAAAATCACTTTTTACTTTGTTTATTTATTTTTCCTGTAATCACACACATGTGCGTGCATGGCATTGAGTCACTTCCAAAACGTTTATGCAATGTGTGCCATAACCATACCGAACATTGCTATCCATAATTTAACGATGACGCAACTGAAGCGTGTTTCTCCTGGACTGCTGACGGAGAAAGAACTATTCAGTCTGTCAATCGGCTGTACAGAAACAAGCAACTCATCTCGGTGACCTATAAAAAGTTTTTTTTGTTAGATTTACTGTTCAGTGAGCATGGGGAAAATTAAACTAAGAAACAAATTGTTTCCAGTGAGTACAGCATAATAATATTAAAATGTGTAAAGGAGTTATAAATTTTCTGCTAAAAATTTACGTGTAAAAAAATTCAATAGCTTTGATTTACAATGAAAGAAAAATTTTTTTTCTCCTGAAAATTGATGGAAAATCATTCTGCTGTTATTAAAGCACAAAATTTATTAAATTATAGTATTTTAAAATGAAATATTGAGACATTTCAAAGCCTTGAATAGTGAGTTGTTTCGAATTTTTGTTTGATAAAAAATTTGAAGGTATAAAAATGCGTCATGTTAAAGTCATATTCGTAAAATTTTGGTTTTTTCTCACAAAAATATTTAGCGAAAATTATACTTTTTATATATTCTTTTAAAAAAAAAACGTCGTATGGTGATAATGTTTAATTCTCTTTACATTACAATCGTTCTTTGTAAGTATAATTGCTGTATTTTTTTTTATTATCTATTCCAGGAAGGGCCTCACAGTGCTCTTTGTGATGAAGAATTTTACGACGCAGTGGAGACGGGATTAGACAAGATAGATGAAGAAAATCAATTGCGTGATCGTCTGCGGCAAAAATCACAGACTATAACTACAAATCCTGCTATAAAACCAGCTTTAAATCACAAACTATGGCCAGAGGTATGTATTTCGTAATTATCGCTCTATTAGAATATGAAATATCTTGATTTAATATTTTAGATTGAAAAAGTAACAATGGAACAGCTTCACTACGCCCGTCTTGGAGTTGGCGGTGCCGGAGGATGGCAGTTATTCGCTGAAGATGGTGATATGCGCATGTACAGACGAGAGGAAGAAGCAGACGGACTTGTGGTTGATCCCCTGAAAGCCTGTCACGTAGTAAAAGGCGTAACGGGGCGCGAAGTGTGCGAGATATTTTTCAGTCCTCAGTACAGAAGCGGCTGGGAGGCTACGCTCGAGGACATGACTGTTGTAGAAACAATCTCCAGTGACACACTAATTTTCCTGCAAACGCACAAACGAATTTGGCCTGCCAGCCAGCGAGATGCACTGTTTTGGTCACACATACGAAGTGTACCCGATGCCAACGATCCTGATGCATCGGATTTGTGGATTGTGTCGAACCACAGCACTGAACACCCCCTATATCCAGTGAGAAATTGCATAAAAGAAGTTTATTTAATGATAATAAAAATAAATTTCATAAAATGTTATTTATTGCAGCCTAACTCGGGCAAGTGTGTCAGGGTTTCGCTGACAGTTTGCCTTGTTTGTCAGACGTTGATTGATCCGCCGAAAGACCCGACAAACATTCATCGAGACGACATCACCTGTAAAATCACGTACTGTTCCGTCGGTATGTATACCCTGTAGTCAAGTTGACTGATTTGTATTATTTAATCGGACTAATAATTGAAATTGCAGTGAATCCGGGTGGTTGGGCACCGGCCTCGGTGCTTCGTGCAGTTTACAAGCGTGAGTATCCAAAATTCTTGAAGCGCTTCACAAACTTTTGCATCGAACAGTGCAAAGACAAACCAATTGCATTCTGAAGATGAAGAGAAAGGCGTTAATACTATTATTATTGACAAAAAAAAAACATTCATTATTTTTTTTTCTTCATAAAACAACAAAACAAGAAATCTACACGGCTTTTTTTTATTTGCACCGTGTGTGCAAATTTCAATAATACACGTTTTATTCACTGTTACTCCCTGTCAATTTACTGAATAATGATATACGATAATGATAAAAAGGTATGTCATTTTTATTTATCATACAAAAAATGAAAGATTCAGCTATAATGATAAATAAAATGAATGAAACTCAATAAAGACTGTTGTAGATTTATCGACGAGCAATATGTGAATTTTTTTTTTAGTTGCAAGTTCTTTCTCTTGAAAAATAAAATAATATGAAAATGTATTTTTTTTAACTCCCAATAAAGGGATACTTATTGTTATTTACTTAACATGACTGTTAATTTTGTTTTTTTTTTTTTTTTTTTAAAAAAAAAAGGAAAAATTTTCTTTAAACTACAAAAACATAGTTTGTGAATTTTTTTTTTTATTAAGAATGGATTCATTAATCACAATATAAATGCAATCTTGAATTGACTTTCGAAACTCAAGATATATCCGACATACAAATAAAGTTTTTCCAGATGTTGTTAATATTTTAATTGTGTGTTGTATAATATTCATAACAGAAATGAAGAAAAAAAGAAAAATATATCTCAACATTTTACGGATTCCCTTAACCTTCCTTCAATCCAATCACTAGTATTTCTGGTATTTACATAAGGTGCACTTGGCACATCGAGTTTATCTATGTACGAATATTTAATTAGAGCACTAAATTCAATTTATCGACATTAGCTGTCGTTTTTTTCAATTATTTACTCTCCATATTCAATTGTGCGGTTGCAAGAGCTTATCTTGGTAATTTCAGCATTGTCAAATCACTTGGAATCATATGTAGTTAATTTTTTTAACACACTAAGTCCTTTTTCTTCATATTCTTCCCGAGTAATCCAAAATGAATCGCGATTTCTCGTTAAATCTGCCAACACAGCACCTCCAATAAATACCATATCTTTGCGCCTCGGTGAATCCTCAATTTTTATTTTGAATTTCTGCAATAAAACATTCAAAAAAATGATATATTTATATCTATTAAAAATGTAGAACAATGTTTTATTAGATTTAACACGATTTTCTGGATATTTTGAAAAATAAAAATACAAAAAAAAAACTGTATTATCTCAAATGAGAGAGATACGAAAAAATTTACTCAACATTTTTTAAAGGAAATTTCACCCCCAATAAATTAATTCTCATGACATTTTTCGATATTTTGCGTATTTATCGTGTTATCGGAAAAAAACAACAACAAAAAAATTAGAAATTCTCACATTTTCATGATTATTTCAATTTTTTGTTGGTGTTTCATCAGGAAGAAATTTTTAATAGGGATACTATCACCCACATATACTTGATACACTTACCCCTAGTTTTGATGTATCATTTTTCAATACACGTTGAAGATAGAGTTGTTTTATTTCACGTTCCAATCTCGACGGCAATCCTGGATACATCGTACTTCCACCGCTCAGTACAATATGTTTGTATAATTCACTTCTTATGTCAATATCGGCTGATTGTATTGTATTAAATACTAATTCAGCAATTCCAGGAGCTTCGACATTAATTAAATGTGGCTGGAAGAGCGCTTCGGGCGCAGCAAATCTCTCGCCACCAACTTTAATCACGCGTCCATCCGGCAACTGGGAAAAAATTCAATTAAATTAAATAAATTTGCTTAACTGCAATATTATTAAGAATTCTATTGAGTTCTTACGGTATACGATTCAACGAGAACAGTCGTTTCAACGGCCAATTTCTCTTCAGTCTCGATATTGTAACCAATGTAGCATAATTTTTCTTTGAGCATTCGTACAGTTTCAAAGTCTGCCGAGTGATTAAATGCATAGCCTCGTAACAATAGTAATTTAATCAAATACATTGTAATATCCCTGCCGGCTATATCGAGTCTTCGGGTAAGATGTGGCAGTGCATACTCTTCGTAAACTGGACAAATATGTGTAACACCATCGCCAGAATCTACCACAACTCCGCTAATTAATCCTTGAGCATAAAGTGTCAAAACAGCTTGCACAGCAATATAAGTCCCGGCAAATCCATATTTTTCAAACATTACCTGAATTAATTATATTGTATAACCATTTTTAATTGCTGAAAATTAAATTAATTTTCTCATTTTTTTTGTTTTTTTGTTTTTAACCAACCTCAATCATTTTTTCACGATTTGTTGTAGGATTCATTGGTGGTTCAGTTAATAAAATTTTACATTCACGTGGATTTATATTCATTTTTTCTTTTCCAAATGTGTAATCCCAAACATGGCACATATCTTCCCAATTTCTAAAAACATATTTTATTAAATATAGCACAGATTTGTTTTTTCTACTTTTTTTTTTTACGGATGAAAATATTATTTACCTGACAATTCCATTCTGCATTGGATAACTTATTTCCAATAGGGAACGTAGCTTACTAGCTTCATCGCCCACCATCAAATCCTGTTTGAATAAATTTTTGTTAATTTTTACTACAAAATACAAAGCCTTATTTCCTAAAAACATTTTCATTTCAACACACAAATCTTTTTTCTTTCAAACAACAATGTAACAACAAATGCATTATTAAATATCTAATAGCAGCTAATTAATTAAAAACTAACAAATATTAACAATAATTGTTGTAACTAAATGCTAATGTATCATCAGGCGCTAGTAACCCAAGTTGTTTTATGGTCATGGTGGATAAAAACATACATTCACTAACTAATTATCTGTCAAACGTGATTTTTTTTGTTTTTTGATTACGGGAAATACAATTGAACTTACAGGCATGTTAAGCACGTCCTATGTTGGCAAATGAAAGCACATAAACACAATTAATAAATTATAAAAAATAGTTTACATATCTGATGAGTTGGTTAGGCATTTTGGGAGATAGCTTATTATTTTGTTACTCGACAGTTAGTATTCAAGTTAATTCGGGTGTTTACTAGAGCACCAGTAGTACGGTCGATTTTCAATCGTACAACTCGCAATTACGAGTTTATTATCGTACGATTTAATCCAGTTTTATTTCTTCAAATCCATTCATGGAGTTATTATTTGGTTTTTTTTTTTTTTTTTATCATAAATGAAGTCTAGCACAAGGGACACACTACTAGGTACTAAAAATCGACTTACACGAACACAAAGTTCTTGCTGAAAATATAACAATTTAATTAACAATAGATTCAGATGATTAATATGAATTATTTCATTATCTTGCCATTGAATTTTGATTAATATGACAAACATGTGCCCTCAATAAAATGATTCTACACGAATGTCCCGGCAGATTTTTCTATAATTTTTTGTCTATAATCTTACCTTGATATCAATGTCACCAATTTTATTAACTGCTCGTATTATTGGACGTCCAACAATTGATGGAAATATGTGCGCTGGAAAATTTGCACCAGCATAACCACATTTTACAAACTGAAATAAAATTTTAATTAATATTGACACGAGGATAATAGTGACAAAGTCATAACAGTGCTAGATGTAAATTATCATCCTTCCAGACAAATTTAGAATCTGCTATACAACTACATAACCTTACCCCTGTTCCATTGTCACACACGATGACCTTGCGCCCTTTGCTATCCATTTTATATTTTTGATTGTCAGTTGAATAAGAATCTTATCTATCTGATGAAGTGCTGGGAAATAGGTATTTTTCGGTGAGATGACTAATTCTTACGAAGGAAAGGGCGTCACCGGCATGGCGTACAGATAATAATACTGACTACGCTTTATTTCAACTTTGCAGTTTATATCATATTTGCTGCAATCTTATTAAAATTGTATCTACGCACTACACTAGAAATAAATTGCACTTATTCGACAAATGTATCATTAAATCGACAATCTGTCAAACATTTGTTCTGTCACGCTGTGATGAAAAAAAAAATTTTTAACAAGAGTAGAAGGGGAGAATTTCATCTTGATTGAATATATATATTAATTCTGTCGAGCTCTTACTTACCGACAAGCAGTATTTGTAAATTATTTTTTTTTTACATACACAAAAAAAAATATCAACAGGTACTTATTTTTATTTTGAAAATGTAAACATAAATATTTTTTCTTGGCTTTTGTTGTGTTGTTGTTTACCTGAAGAAAAAAAGAAGCACAAAAAACAAAACTGTTACCCTCAGCCGATTTGAGAGCGAAGACGAGAGAGGACTCAGTCGCATGTAAACGAAGCCTGCACTTACAATGTATAAAAAAAATTTTTTACATGGCTACAGATAGTGTTGGTGCGAGTTTTGTACAAGGTTTGATAGATTTTTTAGCACCCAGGCGTGTTTAACTGTTTCTTTATCGTAATGCAATCGAAAATAATCATTACAAAGGCCACACCAAGTCTTATCTGCCGATAAAAATAGATTGGCGCTTATCATATATCCAATGTGTCTGATGTATGTGTATCCGGTTGTGGTGTGGTGTCAGTTCACGATCCACGCATTATAACTTACAAGATTATGTTCAGCTCTTTGCATTAAGTGAAAAACACTGACGTTGCAGGCTTGGACAACTGTCGATTAAAAGATATAATATCTTATATATGACGAAAATGTGTAGTACGGTGAAAATCAGACTGTTGAAATCATTCTTTTTATATTGCGAATAAACGGCGATTGCGTGACAATTTCATTAGTCATTTTGTGAATTCAAGCAACTGACTATATCAACAAAGATGAAGAAACAATTTTTCCGAGTGAAACAACTTGCTGACCAGACATTCTCCAGGTACGCTGTCTTGCTCAATACAATGGAAATATCATTTTTATTCCCGTTTAATAAGTAACCCTATTTTTTGCAAAATTACAGAGCTGGAAAAACTGAGGTTTTAACGGACGACTTGCAGGCAGCTGACAAACATGTCGAGCAGATAAGAGCTGCTTTGACTGGTCTAAGTAAACGATTGGGTACTACACCTAATCAAACGATTGCTCAAGATCCGGCGCATAAAGAGAAACGTTTGGTAGGTATATGACAATTTCAAGGGGTAATTTTGCATTAATATTTCTATTTTTACTTGTAGAAAAAATGCCCGGAATACATTCTCGGGCAGACAATGCTGGAAAATGCCTCGGAGGAGGGTCTCATGAGTTTTGCTCTGTCAGAGTGCGGTAGGGCACAAGTAGCTCTGGCCAATGAAACTGTAGATCATGAAGCAAAAGTTGAACAATACGTAGCAGCACCGTTGAATCATATTTTAGAGACTGACGTGCCCAATATTGTAAAACACAAAAGAAATCTTGCGAGATTTACATTGGACATGGACAGTGCCAGGACTCGATACATGCAAGCAAGTAAACACAATGCCGGAGGTATTGAAATTTGTCATTTGGTTCAACACACAATTTCTACGTATATTATAACCGTTGATTTGTTCAGGTACAGCGGCTACGAAAGTTGACAGCTTGCGTGAGGAATTGGAAGAAGCAGAAACGAAAGTTGAACAGTGTCGTGATCAATTGGCAGCAGAAATGTTCCAGTTGATGTCTCGTGAGACGGAACTTGCTCAAACAATAATTCAATACGTAAAACTCCAACGAGCTTATCATGAAAGTGCCTTACATTGCCTGGAGGAGCTTATCCCTGGATTGGAGAGTTATATTAGTACGTATGGCATAAATTACAATTGAATTTGCCATAACGCAATGACTATTACAGATGACAACGAGATGAAGCCCGTTTATGGTTACCCTTTAGAGGAACATTTAAGAGTGACCAATAGGAAAATTGCATTACCAATTCAATTGTGCGTCTCTGCGCTGTTGAGGCTTGGTATGGAAGAGGAGGGATTGTTCAGAATCGCTGGCGGTGCTTCGAAATTGCGACGAATCAAGCTCAGCCTAGATGCCTGTTGTCTCACATTACCTACGGCACTTGAATACAAAGATCCTCACGTCGTTGCTGGCGCATTAAAGTCATATTTGCGTGAATTACCAGAGCCACTGCTTACATATAAGTAAACATTAAAATTAGATTTTTTTCATCAGCTTTTAATATTAATTTTATCGTTATTTGTAATGTTTGTTTTTGTTTCTTTTTTTCAGATTGTACCCCGAATGGATGGCAGCTGCTAAAGTAACTCAGATTGACGCACGATTACGAGTACTTTGGGAGGTTCTTCACAAGCTCCCACCGGCAAATTTGGAGAATTTAAAATTTTTAATAAAATTTTTAGCCGTTTTAACGAAGAACAGTGACGTTAACAAAATGTCACCGCAAAATCTTGCAATAGTTATTGCTCCTAATTTAATTTGGAGCCCACAAGAGGATGTTAACACAATGGTTATGAATATGAGCACGGCAAATTTTTCTAGTCTCATAGTTGATCAGCTAGTCACATATGCTGATTGGTTTTTTCCGGGCGAGATTGATTTTGACCGAGACTTGGACATAGGTATCGTGAATGGCGCAGAGTCACAAGTGATAGGTATGCGCAGATGCATATCCAACAGTAGTTTAAGCGATCTTGGAGATAGTCCGCCACAGGGAAGTCCAAAGCCAGCAACTCGTCGAAAGAATAAGCCGGCACCTACGCCACCAAGTCAAACGCCGGATAAACCGGAGCGAAGACTTGATGACAAGCCTCCACCTGCGCCGGACAAGCCTCCCCGTCCACTGACAACATCTACTCTTAATCGGCACACCTATAAAGCACAAAAGCATCAAGTTAACACCGAATTGACAGCTGTACATCATAACGATATTGTGGAAAAAACTGTTAGAAATTCGGAACTTGACGTGAAGCCTCAAGTGGCCGAAACAATGCCACGAGTTGATTCAAGCACTTTCGAAGTTCGCGACAGGATTTTGGATCATCGTGGATCAGTATCGGAACCCATTGTCATTAATGACGTTGAGCAAATACGCAAGGATTCTGATCCACTGGCTCCTATCGGTTTTGAGGGCCTAAATATCCGAACAAATGTTGCGGCAATTCACGTTAAAGCATCAGCAGATAGTGAAATTCAAGATATTGCCAAGCCAAAACCATCAACTGCAGAAAAACCTTCGCCATCGACACTGGAGCGGCGAAGAGTACCAGTAGCTGCACCACGCACGATAACTCACGTTCAACAAAACTCAGGTAACATTGTAATAAATACGCTGAGTGCTCAAACATCATTTTTCATTTGTTTGTTTCAATTTTCAAGGAGATGATTCTGTTGAAATACGTAAAAAGAGTGACGGCAACATCGCGGCAGTAACTACTGATAGGAATAGTAAGCCTGCAATTCCAGAACGCCCTGCTGGACTTGCTCGACCTTCCAGTCTTATACGACAACTTCCACGGCAGAGCAGCGACAGTTTAGATACAGACGCAGGAGTAAGTAAATGGGTTAAAATGTAATTAGGTGTATTTATAAAATTTTTCGGTGCTGATTGGTTGTCTTACACAGCCTCTGACTCTGGAACGGACTCACATGTATTCGGTAGACAAACAACAGGTTAGTATAATTCAAGTGCGCGGAAAGAATTTGTCTTCCGACGCATGCAGCGACAGCAATGGAAACAGCGCTTCGAACTTGCAGAGAAGTCCGAGTGTGGGCTGTAGGCCAGTGTCTTTGAGCGGCAGTGAGCGGCCAGAGAAGCCCCCGAGGCCAGATTTACCGGAACAGATCAAGTCACACACGCGCACTCGCTCAGAGGGCAATATCATTGACGTCCAGACGCAAACAGAAACTGTGATTGTTCCAAAGTCACCTCAGCAGATTCCACCGCCTTCACCGAGGTTCCACCAGCGCCCACCTCGACCGCAACCTCCTCCGCCACCTCCGCCAACCGCACGAGCAAAATCTGATCAAGAGAGTACCAACTTATAGGACAAAATTAGTGCCAATGCTTTGGCTAATATTCAGGATCCGCAGATATATCTTGCTTCTCTCTAAAAACACAACAAATGAGAGATAGTAATGATATCATTGAAACTTTGTTCGGCATGCGATGAGAATTGCCATGGCTTTCCTTTCTTTTTTTATCCAAGCTTTTTAGAAGATTTTGCGCTAAAAAACCATGATTTTGCAATCAATTTTAGCTTTTTTTTTAAAAAAAAACCAACTTACGACTTGGTTACAGAAATATTTGTTTCCATCTATTTCAAATAATTCTTATTTATCGCACAAAAAAAATAGTTTGTTGTATCTTACAATTCACGCGTTGTTGTTTCGTTGAATTTTCATAAGATAAACTGTGATGACGCGATACTACGTTTGATTTTAATTGAGTTGATTGTTAATCATTTACCGCATGTTGAAAAAAAAAGAACTGTTAAATACGCATTTTTCATTGGTGATCCATATATTTTTTATAACATCAAAAAAGTAACTATTTACTTACCCACCAAATGTTTCTTTTTTTTTTCTTTTTTAATTGCGGGTAATTTTGTTCTTATATATATTTTGACAAGAATCATTGTACTATGCCAAGAATATTTTTATATTATTATGAGAAATGTAATGACAATTTCCTTCTTTATAAATCATTTATAATAATCAATATTGACCATCATTCAATAAAATTCACGCCGACGACATTGGATCACGCATTTACCTACAGAAAGCTGAGGCTGTGACATTATTGGAGTATTAAAATATTTCTATATGTAATTATAAATAAAATTTTTTTCGTTTTCTCTATTGAATCAAACTAATATATGATTAAGTTTATAGTTTTGAGAATGATTTATTATTAGAATAGTCCCACGTACAGCTTTTTATTTATGTATCATTATTTGAAGATGTTAAAAAACTGTTTAATTGAACATGGCTATAGTGGATTGATCAGCAATATCTTTTGGCGTGAAACCCTCGTTGTCTTTCAATGATTCAGCTCCAACAGAGAGTAAGTACTCGACGGCCTCACAGTGACCACAGGAAGCGGCATAATGAAGAGCAGTCTGGCCATCTTGATCCTGTGCATTGACATCTGCACCAAATTCAACGAGGCACCTGATGGTAGGCACGTGTCCACGATCAGCAGCCCAGTGAATAGGCAGCATGCCGGAATCATCAGCATCAGCGATGTTTACAGCGATGTTTGACAGTAAGTCCCGCACCTTAAAGTTGTTACTCTCCTTAACCCAGTCCAAGAGGGTTTTTTCTGTATCGCATAGCTCGCTCTCGGTGTTGAGCAAACTGCTCACAGCGATCCAAGATCCAGAGGTCACATTAACGTCTTCTTCCCAGTCTGGCTGCAGTTGAGTGATCGTGCTAATATATTTTTTCATAGCGTCGTCCCTGCTCATGTCGCCAAGCGCCTTCCAGGCCTTCCACTTGTGTTTTTCCTGGGTCTGGTACCAACTGGGACTCGGCCGCTCGCAAATTCCACATGTTGCCTGTTTATAAAGTCCGTAAAATTCCAGCAGTTGCGTTGAATCTAATTTTGGTACTAATGATTGTAGATAATTAGCTGCACGAGAGAATTTCTCGTCTAGCGCTGATGTGCTTGAAGATTTCTCTGCCATGGTTTTTACTAAATTCTACTAGATGTTATAAAAATTTCAGAATAGTCGACAGTACTCTCTGTTTACATATACAAGTGTATGTACACAAGTCTGTTCTCGATGACGAGCGATTTCGACTGGTGAATGGCTTCAAACGTTGCTTTGTCTGGCACGTCGATAATGCCAATGTATCGGCTCAGTCCCGTGTTGCGATCGAATAAAACCTTGGCATTAGATATAAATCCAAATTGAGAAAAAAACTGTTTCAACTGTGCGTCACCGACCGTCCAAGGTAGGTTGATGATTCTCAATTTGTTGACACTCTTTGCAATATTAGCAGCAGCCATAGTTTACGCAATTGCTTCGCAAGTGGCTTTTCTTATATCCAGCAAGTGAATAGTATGACCTCGCATTAACTCTGCAAGCGACACTTCAGATTCTTCGCCAAGTTTTGTGAGAGGAATGTGAGTGCAAGTAAGGCCCCACTTGTTGAGTAAATGCTCGATTGACCAGTCTGCACTTCGTTCTTGATATGTGCAGAGAAACTTGGCGCTGGGATTACGATCTAGAAGAAAGGCCACAGTTACGACGATATCTTCGAAAACCGATGGCTCGTAAAAGCAGTCTGAGCCTAGGATCAAATCCAGTGGTCCTAGCGTGAGTAAGCCTGAGAGAAATAGACCCCAAGTAATTCCAACAACTTTTACTTGCGATGATACTCCGTTTAATTCGCAACTTCGTCGAATGTGCTGCAAACTCTTTGGCAAATTTGCAGAGTCACTGAGCGTTACGTGTGCACCACACTTGCTAGCAACTATTCCAGGCAACGCTGTGCCTGAACCAAGTTCTAGGACTCGTTGACCCACAAGATCTCGCCGGGTCTGCCACAAAAACCAAGCCAACACCGGAGCTGATGGCCAAGTGTAAGAGCTATAACTGGCTTGTAGAAGCTAGAATAATAAAATTTCCTATTATATTCAAGAAACTAACCAAAAATTTTACTCGACGTCAAGACAATCTCATGTTTAGTGAGTCGATAGAACGAAATAAATTTTCAATGTAAGAGTATATTTATTATATTAATTATTGTACATACCTCTGGGATGTAAATTTCTAGAGACTCGTCGTTTTGCTCAGATTCCGAGGATTGTCGAGATGTGAAAAAAAATTTTTTCACTTGCTCGGCAGCGACTCCATCGGTCATTAGGCTATGCGCGGATGGACACGTTTCGAACCAAATACTTTCTTTTAATCCAGGCATCACTGAACCTTAAACTTTGCATATTTAATCATCCGCGTAGTGCACCATAATTATATACCCACGCTGTATCTGAATTATCACGATTTTTTTCAATTCTATACAGATTATTTTTTAAAAGTGGAAATTGTATTGTTCCGAGTTGTCCAACCGCGCTCACTGGAAAACTGGTTTCATTTCCGGTTTTTTTTTCGTCGATCAAGTAGATTTCGTGTTACCTCTTATTTTTGAAATTATCTCGAACAGATGGCAGCTAACGTCTCGTTATCCAGCGCATTGGAGAATTTTTCCGTTAGTTGTTGATTACTCGAAAATTTTTTAAACAAATATGGCTAATGGCTTCTGAACAGTTAAGCTATGATAAACTTGGATCAACGCGAATTTGGAATTACTGTACATATTCAACATCCGCCAACGAAATCTTCGCTCGACGTTGTGTTTGCTTGACGTCATTCAAGCTTCATTAAAGCTGAAAAAAACGAGGAAAAAAAATGATATACATACAGATTGAGGAAGTATTAATTGCCCCAAAAGATCACATCAGAAGTGACGCAAGAACGGATGTGCTACTCTGCACACGGAACCTGAGTGAGTATTGAGTAATTATACATATCATTTTATCTTTATAACCTAAACAAAATCTATATTATCTTGCCTGCAAAAAAAAAAGTATAAAAAGTCTAATTCAACGAAAGTTGTACATACTTCCGATTTGCGTAAGTATATAGGACAAATTGAATGACGCGAGATGCCTAAAAATACTTAATTTAGACAGGAAATGATGAGAGCTTCATCTACGCTATATATATAAAGAGCAAAGACCAGAGGAGATTAAACGTTCCTCACATAATTAGACGTAATTCTTCATTTCACCAGTTGTTGCCTCTGCTTTTGTCTCAATATAGTCCCTTCAACAACTTACCTAGAGTTGCATAATCGCAGTTCTGATTGTCATATGAAATCGCCGGCATTAAATAAATAAACAATTAACGGTAGATGATGGGTACGTGTTTAATAAATAAAATCTATGTCCTACTCAGGATGATGCAGAGTAATATAAAGAATAGGTTAGCGAGAACGCAGTTTGTTCGAGCTTTGATTGGTCTTAATAATCGTCTCAATCTTAGTCGATGTATATATGTATATTGTGTTGAATCATGTAGACACTTGACCCTACACATACGACGTCTTCGGAGCTTGACTTAATTGAGCTCGTATTGTCGTATGCTATTGCGGTATCATCGTCATGATGATGATAATCGCTGTATCGTGTATGCACTTAACATATTCAAGGAGATAAGATGGTATATTATGACTGCATGTGGGTGGCGAGTTATAGTTCCAGGCAGGAGTAATCACCGCTGTAATCATTTTCTGGCGCAATGGCTCTAATTTTTCCTGCGTCTACTCTTATATATTAGAAGCGCGCGACATTTTGGCATATTAATCATGAGGTAAGCATCAAAATTACACAAAAATGCATGTGATATTTTGTATTTGTTAATTTATGTGAATTAAAATTGTCTTATTTTTTGCAGACGACACTAAATTGACCATCACTTATCAAATTAGTGGGGTCAAATCTAACATTACCCTTGTATGGTAGTATTTTCACCCACTCAACTGATGAATACATTTTCGTGGTGCTTCAACGTATTTTTAATACGTTTTAGTTTGTTCCTGACAATTTTGCACATCTCAGGAATTCCCATGATTTATTGGGCTTCGGCTGTGCGTCACTGAGCTTATTAGAAGCCTCACATTCAGCTGGAGAATGCAGAACTCTCATCAGGAATGTGTGCAGAACGGAAAGAAGTGTATTGCTGATCACTCACCCACGGGACTCAATGTAGCGTGTATTAATACCGCCTGCGTGTAGCTATAGCACATTAAGTGTGTTGAATAACAGCTATTCAGATGCCCGCGGGGACACGACTGATGGCATGAGCATCCTCGAAAGTTTGGAGCGAAATATATAAGATAAACACTTGTTAAAAGCAGACTATTCCAAGCCAAGATGTGACAGTTGCCAGTAGTCGAATGGGGAGAATTCAAGTGGGCTTCTTAGAAATTAATTCAGGCACTACATCTATATACTCTTATCTACATACTGCACGCACATATAAGTCGTAAAGTACATTTTTTTAATATCAATTAATTTTTTTTCAGGAAAATAAGAAATATATTTCCAGAGCAAGATATTTCCATGTCAAATGATCTAAAAAAAATGATTAGAGAGCCCTTGGGCAGTGGAGTATGGTTGCGAATATAAAAACGAAACCCGAGAAGGAAAGAAAGATGGAACTAGCGAAGGATGTGAGGGTAAGAAACACTATCCTCCACGCGTGGTTATGGGTAGAGGGTTTTATGAGTTACTGCGCAAGCTATTCAAGAAATAAGGGACCCACGAAAAACAGGCCACAGTCGAGCGAAAAAACTGCACAAAATTATCAAGGTTCAAGACACTCCTACGCCCTTAAGGCCCAGACACAGAGAGGGCTGCTATTAGCTATTAAACATTAATTCTCCCATCTCTGATTCCTTTATTGCTCGCAACAATCTCACCGGATGTCTCTCACTTGGAAAATAAAAGAAATAATCCACAAATTATAAGGTATCAATCACCGGCGAAATTATTGAGAGTAAAGTGTTACAGTATGGGCTAGATGGCTGTTGTATTAGATATAGCGTTGTAAAGCAGTGGAAGGTAATGGCGTTGTAGGTAGAAATGCCGATAGGTCCATAAGCGTATGCAGCACGGGCGCGCCCGCGGCTACGTTCCTCCTCGCTCCGCATATAATAGTGACGTTGTTCCTCTCGAACTAAACAGGTTTTCAACGCGATGTTGATCTATAAAGACCCGCCGTGTGCTTTCCGCTCACCTTATGTATTTAACTTCTATTCTCTTGTTGCAGGACCTAATTGCAGCCTGTGGAATGCGGCGCAACATTTGCGAGCGCACGAGTAGGTGATTCATCGGATCTCGAATCATCGCGGCTGATATGCTCTTGAATGCATGAGTGAATCCAGGGCCACAATTCGCCCAGCGACGAGAGACCACGTCGATCGCTTATATTATGCAAGCAGCGATCGTTCAACTGGAACACACTGAAACGTAAGCCAGCTCCACACACTACACGCGTTCATGTAAACATTCCGACGACATCCTTGTGTTTTCCTGTGTAAGGCACCAGTCACCTCAATCATGTCTGCTCTGCAACGAAATAAACGAAAATAAGTCCGAGGCTTTATATGCTGATGCTCCAGGCATTGATATTAAAATGCCCGCCGCTCTTATTCTCGATGAATAAAAATGAATTGTATAGTGTGCACCACCCATCAGACAAGCAACAGTCAATATAAATTATGACCATCATCAGCATCAAGATATTATGGAAGGCCGCGAATTTCCGGGCTATTTTTATTTTCGCTGGATTAGCTGGATATTATCTGATGAGTAACGTGATCGCAGGTGTTGGCCTCTACGTACTGCAAACTGTACACTCCGACTCTGAATATACCCGGGGTAAATATTATATAGTTATCTCCTATCGTGCATGTGTGTGTGTATAAAATATTCGAGACTCGCAGTCTATATCAATGTATCATTTCCGCTTTCAGCTTATCTCTACGGGCTTTCATCGCTAAGAGCACTCAAAAGGGCACATTTGTTATACTTCTCTCAAAAGGCGAGAGAAGCGTCACAACGAGGAGATTTTCAATCAAGCCATTTATAAACTAATAGGATAGTTTGAGTTGCGGGTTTGTAAGTATATTTAACATTCATGAATGCGTCTCTCTGCAAGGCCAGAATGTGATATGTCAGTGTGTGTGTTTGTATCTACGTATAATATGTGGTGTCTTGTGGCGATACGCCCGGAAAAGGTCCCTAGGGAGAGTTGCAGCCTCTGCATTATGCATAACGTACACCTCGGCCGGGGTGTATGACTCGTTTGGCCGATCGTTAAAAATCGTAAGAAATGCTTTACGGTTCGCTCCCGGGCGCGGAGAGAAGCGAGAACGGAGGAACAATAATAATGCTCGCTCGTGCTCAAAAAGGCTTTCAGCTTTCGCCGATGCTTGCTGGCGTATCATTGTTATTATCGGTCCCTAATGGCACATGTCGGTAACACGCTCTCAAACCGGACTCGTTCTCTTTTTCCACTTGTGTCGTTTGTTCTCTCGCTCTCACCTCAAGTTTTTTCACTAGTACGGCCTCCGCTGCCACCCCCTCTTATATACTTTATCACTGCAGAAAAGAAAATCAAAGTGCAAAGCCAGCAATCGCCCGTGTTGTATATAATGCATGCAGCTATCGCAAATTTCCACCAGACGCCTGTGAAAGTTGACCACACAGTTACGTGCATCAGATTGGCACTTTTTTATTCAAATGTTTTTTCACTTGATACTTGCGGTTATATGAGGGTGTTACATACGTCTGAATAAGCGTTTTAAATAATAATTTCAAGAATTTTGGATTTCTCTTCTTGTGAAAAATTCTTTTGCTTTTTTAAGTCGAAATATCTTCAAAACTATTGAAAATATAGATTTTTTTTAAGAGACATTTTTTGTAGAGAATGTTATAAGCTATAAAACAGGTCCTTAACAAAATTTGTCCAACTCGCATCCTTATCAAGAAATCAGCAAGTCGGAATTCTTTGTCGATTTAGACCCGCGATGTGATGTCATCAAATGCAGTTATTTTGGTTTTTAAGTTATTCTTAATAATTTCTTGTATGCTCTTGTAATCTTACCTATAAAAAACTAATGCCTCTGACAGTGTACCTACGTTTTACTACAGCTCTATAAAAAGCTCTCTTTTCTGGATTAAAAGATCCGCGTTGTTTTTAAGTACACGTTCAGGCAGGATACCTTTTGATTCACATTGCTGCCCAGGTGGCTCATAAATAAGTCAATTTATTAGCTACATATGTGTCAAGATCATGATCCAAGTCTCGCAAAGATAGTGCCCGAGCTTGGCTAGAGTTGGACATGAGATACGACATAGAACCGGTTCAATCGCATTTACGTTGTATATATACACACACATACAGTATAAATATATACATACGTTATCGTCCAAGCGTGGATAAATCGCCAGTGTGATGGAGATAGAAGAAATGTAGAAACTGGTTTCATATTGACAATTTGAGATAAAACCGTCCAACAGCTGCACGTAATTTTTCTTCTATCGCGCGCCCTGCGCGCACGGCATTTTGTGTAAATATAAATACGGGCCTTTCAACTAGTATTAGAATAACACGGGTAAAACAGTCTATAATTCTATCTCTGGAATATTATGTGGCGCTGGACGTGGGTTTTTTTCGGGTGAATCACCGGCACACGCGCCATGTCGCTTTATCTCGCGTGGGTGCGCCAGTGTTGGTATACTTCCAGAGCATAAAAGAGCCTCCATTGTGCTGTGCACAGCCCGGAGACTCAACTCTGAGTACATATCAGAGCTATAAGGCGGGCACACCCATGCCCTGGCCAAACTCGATCGCCAGGCTCCGAGTTCGATGTATTGTATCGTGGATACAAATACCAAATAATCTCTATTGTTTATGCCGTACGTTTGTGGTATTAAATTTATGCAGAACTCAAGCGCTTTCATTTTAGTTCTCGAATACCAGCTTTTGTGTGTGCTCTAAATTTATGAATTGAAATGTCACCTCTAGGGAAGTCTACTGTATATATGGGAAAATTCAATATTTTTCTTCAATATAACGAGGGTGCATTTTCCTCACGCTCTCAACTAGATGTGTAATGCTGGCGACAACCAGGATTAAAGTAGGAGGATGAAAATGGACGTCGTTTCCGTCAAATTACTCCAAGAAACTGGACGTGTGGGCTTCAACTGGCTAGAATATAAGCCGTTGGCCTTCGAGGACACTTTCAATATCCCAGTAAAAAAAAAAAAGTAAGGGAGTAGCATTGCCCAACTAACAGGTCGACACTTTCTAAATATGTGTGTATATAGTAGGGTGGCGTAGAAAAACTGAGTATTTTTGTTTTTCTGGTTTTGTATAAAAAAAATCATAGTTTTTCATATTTTAAGTGGCATCTAAAAAAATCAGCTTGATATATAGAGGTAGTTTACAAATTTTTAATTTTGTCAAAATGCTCAAAATTTGATTGTAGACAATTTTTTTGAAAACTGGGTGAGGCATGAAATATTTCGGGTCTTGATAAAAGGTTGAAATCAAACGAGTATTTGTTGTTTAGGCTATTAACCGCGAGTACCATCGTCTGACCAACTTTTAACTCGGTAGAACTACTCTCTCTGAGCACGTGGCATATCGTATTCTGACGATATACACCCACGGATTTATGCGCAAAGCACAGGCTGATGGAGGCATACGCCATACTTGTATATATGCCTACATATACATATAACCATCACATCAGGCACATCAGTTGATTAAATTTCACAAATTAGTCGAGCGGAGCTAACTGATGCCGTCTCGCGTTTCCACTTCTCAACTTGATTCTGACAAACAGTTACACCCAAGGATCGTATGACTGCCCCATAGAATTTTTCTCATTTTATACTCAACTGTATCGGATATAATGGCCGAAGCTACACACAAAGTATCTGCGGCGTTGTGACATATATTGACCAATAAAAAATACAGTTTTTTCCTTGCTCTAACGATACACTCTCGTGCGCCCGCTGTTTTCGAATTATATGAATTTATATTAACGTTTCTGAATACATATAATACTAATACTTATTATTCCTGTTCTGGACCTTGAAACGTTTTATTTTTTTTGTTCTTCTCTCGTGAAGAAGCCAAGCAGAGGTTTTACGAGGATTTATTATATTTTGGTTAGATGCATAGTGTAACAGAGAGATGAAAACTGTAGACATAAATTTACTGCAGTGTCATGATGGTCGTAGAGGGAAGACACGGTCCATTTCTGCAGCAGTTTCGACTGTTTCAATTCCCTTGAGAGCGTGTACTAAAAATCAAGCTATACAGCATATATCGCTAGTGAGGTTCTTTATTTCTTACAATTCCGTGAATTCTAATCGCGGTCGCACAGCAAAAAGCGATTGTCTATACTGTGTGCCAGGGATCTTATGGTATGTTGGATTCCACGAATGATGTTTACTGCACGGTAAAAAACCTTCACGCATCTAGATCTAAAGAATTTGTATACGACAGAACACGTGTGCCGAGTCTGCGAACGCGGTTGTACTCTATTTAAAAACACACATACTTGTCTTTGCTGACAAAGATTATATCAAGTGCCGCGAGAGGCTATTGTAATATAATTAATGGTCTTGAAATACTCAAGGAGCCATTGAAAGTAGAGAGTCTCTGGCGGAAAGAGCATGTGGCTGATGACGATGGCGAAGATCAGTAAATGATGATGAGTTTTTGCGATGTGACCTCTGTATAATATAGTTGTGATTGGGAAAATTCCAAAGACACATGGTACAGTTGAGAAACCGTGCGCATTAAGTAAAAAGCTATTTGATTGCAGTGACGTAAGCACGTCCTCGAATGCCGGATGAGAAAGCGCGCAAGGGGACAAAAGTGACTGAGAGGACATAGATGAATGAATAGGAAAAAAAACGACGAGTATATATACATCGTGCACTTGAAAACCACATCGTAAAGCTGATGGATTTGCAGACATATCTTTTGAGATTAAGAAAGTCAAATAAGCAAGAAGACGACTATAAAATAGATGAGATGTGAGCGCCTGATGGTAAACCATTTGATGAGAATTTCAATTTGCGCAACTTCTTCAAGTCCCGGCTACTTTATACCACAATACCTCAACGAAACCTCGGTCTATACAAAATAAAAGGCTTTGGCTATACAAGTTTTCCTCCCTCACGTTAGTTATATCCGCAGTTGTAAGACTGGAAAAAGAAGTTTTTTTATTAATTTTTTTTTTGACAAGGTATTTCATTTCACAAAAACAAAGAGTATTGGTGTTTCTAGTGGCAATGTCTAAATTTACAATGGCACTAATAATTTATTAAAATATTGATCTAGTGTGCTCCTGCAGACGATCTGCGCGCACTCCAAAACCAGGTGTTTAGCACTGCCGACGATATCACTGGTTTGAAATATCAGAAATTAAAAAATCAGTCAGATTCTTTTAGAAAATAGATAAATCTACGGATGAATTGAGGGAATAGTCAAAATTTAAATTTTTAACAAAACCATGACTATTAAAACACAAAGGTTGGATTTTCGACCGAAATTTTCGTAAAAAACTGTTTTAAAAAAATAGAAATAATCAGCAGAACTCTTATCCCTTAGTTTAATCCTTGAGGAATATATCTGAAAAGGTTGTGTGGAAATTTCAGATCATGGATTTTCCACAAAAAAAAAACCGTTGGAGCCGTAATTATACTAAGCTCATTTTTATCCAAAGCGTCTGCAAGCCTTTGGTCGTTATATGTACTTGAAGGATAAATATACATGCATCAATTTTCTTTAGCTATAATTTATGTAACCTAAAAGCGATTGTATACAGCGGATTACAAGCCTTCCGCTAATACTAACCGGTCTGGGCGCTCCGATATTGTGTGGGTTTTAAAACTATAAACGTATATAAATACATGTACACCTCCTTGGCCCATCAGTTAGGGGCCTAGAATTGGTTGACCGAAGGACAAGTGGAAAGATATGTACTTACAGAGAGGAATAAAAGGAGAGAAAGCCACTACTGGAGTCGATTAAAACGTTATCCAACAGGTAAAACGACCACGTGGTCAAATATCCTCCGTCAAGCCCATCTTGAGCCAAAGATGGTCACGACTCAAGTCGCTGAACGGGCTCACGGGCAGAGATTGATAAAGATAATAGCCCCACCAGTGCGTATAACGGTAGAACAAAGTGCTTCCTCGGCATTTTATGCTGCGGGTAAAAAGTGGACGCGGTGAACAGGACAAGAAAGAGACGACGAGACGCTGCGCAAGCATCCAGGGATGACACTCTATCTCGATAAGCTGCGTTGATCATCCGACAATAATTTTCCCTTGCGTAGGAATCCAATTACTTGGATTGATGCCAGCCAAGAGAGCTTTATCATTGCGGCTCGAATTTCTGAATATTCACCTCACAAACCATCAAAAGATTTAGCTGGTTGTGTATAGGAGCGTGGATAAGGACTGAATTACACACACAGTTGAAATATCCGTTTAGAAAGCCGGTTGATCGCGATCCATCTGCAGCAATTGCGGAATGCCTGGGCGATTTTGCTACAACTAGACGTAATTGTCAACGCCGTGCGCATTTCTGACTTTTACGTACTGGAAATTTACCAGCAGTCTCGCGTCGTGTGCGTGACTCGCTTCCACACAGTGAATAATACTCTGGAGAACCTTTGTATCGCTGGCACGTGCGCATCTGATTTATCGGAGCACAGCAGTTTGCGAATATCGTCCCCTTTGTCTCATTTTTTTCATCCTGCTCGCGCCGTTTCACTTTTTATTTTATATTCTTTCGTCTTGGGTTACAATCACACGGCGGTCGCTCCATCTTGCTGTTTCGCATATTTTTTACCTATATACGCAACTCGATATAATAAACATCGACTAATATTAATATATAATATCTCTAATCTTATATCGTGTATAATGCGTTAAACAAATGACGATTGCGCGCAAACTACGCAGGCGAACTGGGGTTTTATTTTTCTTCAAGTAGTGCAGTAGGTTTAATAACGTTTCAAAAAAGAAGTAATATTTTATAACAAACAATTTAAGTGAAAAAAATTTTTATATCGTATTGGGTTTTTAAACATTAATTTAAAATTTCTAAATTAGTTGATACAAGCAAATTATTAATTTATTTTTAAGCAGCAACTTATTTATACATGGGCTATACCGCGCACGGCAAAAAAATACCGTTGAGCCTAAACGGCTTTTGAGACCTTCAACGCGCATCGCGGACTTTACTCAACTTGCAATCCACAAGAAGAGGTACGCGGAGCCTTTTACGGTCGCATAAAAGGGGGTTGGCGAGATTCGCGGAAAATTGTCAACCGCGCGGACACAAAAGAGAGAGAGGAGGGTGGAGAATTGACCGGTTCGGCGCTGTGATGCATTTGGTAAATAACTCAGAGCACTCATCGTCGTGGTTTCAATTATAATTTACAAAAGATCTGCAGTATTGCAGGATATAGCTATTCTGATTACGATAATGTATATATTTTGTGCCATTAGTCGTCG
Source organism: Macrocentrus cingulum (assembly GCA_002156465.1). Classification (NCBI taxonomy): domain Eukaryota; kingdom Metazoa; phylum Arthropoda; class Insecta; order Hymenoptera; family Braconidae; genus Macrocentrus; species Macrocentrus cingulum. The sequence goes on along the minus strand of MVJL01001449.1, from coordinate 181,436 downwards.
AAAAATGCTCTCTTCTGCCAGGTTATAGCCACTTATGCGCCTAGGTGCGAGTGAGATGGACTAAAACTATCTCTTTTGCCCGCCCTCGGACCCTTCTGACTGCTCAAAGTGTGCATTATGGCCCTCACACACTCACACAGGCTGCTTCATGACGTTCATGTTGAGCAGAACGTCAATGTGATAATCAACTGCGACATGGATTCACTGCATGGCTGCCATGGAAGAGGCTGATAGTCATCGTCGTCGAGGGGACAGCGTTGAAGCACTGAAGGCAGTGGCTCTCCTCCAGCCCGTTCACCGTCATGGCTTTCTCCAGCACCAGCACCTGATGGTCTTCTGGTGAAAAAACGTCTAAATCCGTGCAGATTGTCTGATATGCTGCTATTTGGGGAAAAAAGACAATTCATTTGAAAGGTATAACACCCAATCGAATCGATAAAAGTCGAATTAGTTAGATACATTAATTTTACAAACGTCAACAGCAATATCCAACTAATCGTTTTCTTTGCTTTAACCTTTTGAATGCTTCAAATTTTTTTTAACTGAAACAACCTGCATGAAAAATATTATTTATTCAAAAAATCATTGAAAAATATCGACATTAAGTCACTTTTAACGAATTGTCATTTCGATTTTTGTTGTAATCAAAAAATCTCTTTTCATAATTTGATATTTAACATTTTTTAAAATTATTTAATCGCATAATATTCTGAATCATATTAGGGCATATATTATATGCCCTAAAGATGATCAAATAATATTGATATTCGCAGCCACTTTTGAATCTTGATGGCATCAATTTCTGTTATACAATGATTTTTTTGTAAAGACACTTTTGCCCGCGTTTTTTATATAGCTTCCAAGATTTTTTTCGTGATGGTTATATATTGTATAGGAGCAGTATACAGTGTATTATCTCATGAGATGTGCCTAATAAAAACGTGGTGACTTTTTCTCTTACAACGAGCGCGGGGATTAATAAACATTTCATCTATTTTCAGGCTGTAATTAGTCGTCAGCTTCTCCCACGGATCTGATTTCTTCACTATATGTATAAGCTGTCATGAGTCTTTTCAGAGGGCAAGCTGGCGTCATTCTTTCATGTTTATTATTGCCCTGTATTTCCCACACGCTCTGCGCAGTAATTTTATGTAAGAACCCCTGAAGTGTGGCGGCGTTACGTGTACTCCACCCCTCGCAACCCACTGATGATGAAAAAAGTATTTATGGCCCCGAATAAGGCTCTATATGTTGTCATCGACAATTAAAACTAATTCAAATGCTTCCACATATACCACCAGCAAAACTAATTTGAGCCTGGTGTTAAAGATTCACCGATAGTTTCAACATCTTGACGAAGGTCCCGTTTGTTTTGATCTTGTCAGAAGAGAAACCAGGAGATATTATGAGAGATTTATTTTCAAGCAAGACAGACGAGACTGTATTTTGATTCTTGGATCGTCTGTCAAGCGTTATATTCGATCTGAAATACACGTAAATGCCATTCATTGTCCTGCCAATGTCATGCAGTACTGCACACAGTTTGTATCGTCGACGCTCGATAGCAGACAGTTATTTCCCACGGTTCGCAAGCGTCATATCCGACTCCTGTCGTGCTTATGGCGGGGTGTTGGCCCCTTCACGTGATGGACGACACGTGGCCCGCGCAGACCCCCTATATTTGTTCTCCCACGTATATTTACGTGTGAAGGGTACTTCGCGTCCTCCATCGCTTTTTAACTTTGCCTGCATAAGTGCAAGTACACCCGACCACGAGCATAGAGTCCTTGCGACTGATGGAAAAGAAGTATTGGGGAGACTGGACGATTTCAGTGTTTCAATTGCGAGACCAATCTCCCTTACACCGCTGCCTGAAGACTTGAAATTTAATATCCATGGCCCGAGGCATTGGGCATGGCCTTTTAGCATAATTTTACCATTTGTGTATAGCATACTGTAATATACTCGATTGAGTGTGTATGCATCAGTCGTTCGTCATGCGGGTTATTTAAAAAATTCTGCGAAGCTTTTACCTTCAGAGAAATGTGCAAATTAATCGAGTAAACTCTGGTCAAGTGCATCAGCCAATCTGGCAAGTTTCTTCATCTTCTTTGAAGCGTCAGCAAAGATTATTCATCAGAGAGTGTTGGATTTTTACGAGGCCATAAGACGCGTAATGGCTGCTGAGGTGATGCTTCAACATGCGGAAGGTGCTTGTAAGAATTTTTCAGAGATTCAAACACACGGTTCAGGGAGAATACGCGCGCTATATACATATACAGAGACGTCTCACGGCTCGAAAGAATGTCGATACATAAATAAATTCCCTCGAGAGTAGAGTTCTTGGAGACGAGGCAATGCCTGAGGCGCCCCCGCGATTATATCTTCCGCTCAGGCGAGAATGTCAGATCATCCGTTCCATCACTTTGCCCGCGTCATTATCCAATTGGATTTCGATGAATTCGTCTAGCTTGGTATAATTTCTCAAGATCTATATAACGGTTAATCGTCGATGTTCGCTGCGCCTCGGATGCTCATCAGCCCCCGCAAAATTCTTCCCTATAACGCGATCATTTCTACACAGCGCAGTCTTTCTTATTATATATCCTTTTCTATTTGCCTCGTCGCGATCATTTTAATATTTTACCTCACGAAATCACTCCTTCTGGCCCTCCAACACAATTTAAATCTCAAGCCGCAGGCTTATCGCGTTCCTGAAATACCAGACAACATCAAATTTTGTTCGCACGCACAACAGGCAAAATTCCATATCATCACGAAGAATGCTACTGTTTCGCAGTCATTAGTTTTCTCTTTTTAATTTTTCACTGTATATAATCAATGATGTCGTTAAACTCTTAATTTTTTATGTAGAAAGGTGGAAGAGTCAGAGAATCTGATTGAATATTTAGAAGAGCTTTTAGATAAATGCATTCTTTCTTCAGATCAAATCTAGCCACTGCTTTTGTTCACTTCCAGGCAAGTATATGAGGTACTACGTGATTTAGCAATAAATCTCAGATACCCAAGATATTTTGTACAATCAGGCCGATGTGAATTCTAATATTCGGACCTGAGTGCCGGAAACGTCAATAATCTTAGCTTGTGAAAAAAAGGCCAGAAAAATATTTCACAAGATCTTCACCACCACACGGAGCTTCGCCACGCAGCACCGCCTCTATAATCAGTGAGGACCCGCCAACAAATTGCCGCGCACCGCAACTCCAAATCGAGCATTCTCGGATTCTATTCCTCCTAAATGAACCCACCACTCTTTTGCAATCATTCTCCCATAATTTTTACGCGTTCTCATTATTAAATCTATATCTAATATGGCTTTGCAGGCACACCAGGAGCATCATTCAAAGCTTGGATCCATTGGGAGTAGTATTGCCTACTTCTATTAGAACAATACCGAATGAAGACACTTGGGGTTTATACCGTTATACGATCCCAACCCACTTGAGTGCTCTCCGGCCGTGCGTGGATAAGTCAACTTTTCAGGAAGAAGCGTAAGTGGACCTTCGATAACCTGATAAAAAGCAAAGCATCAGTTATTCTTTGTTTTTTCTCAACTCAAATCTGGACAGGTTTTTCTGTCAAATAACGAACGCGACCACACGTATCGTATAGATTTTTTTTTTTAATAATCATGTGGAAAAAAAACTTTTAAGTAAATATACATACGTGAAATTTGCGTCGAGAATTTGTAATATTTATATACGGTGTGCATGAGCGCACGATGCAGACTCGTTGGAGCCTGCGGCGAATCATTATTGAGTCTCTGTACGTGTGTGCCCTCCACTCGCGGAATTGGGTCTTGTGAGCTCGTAAAATTTGCGGCATTGCCTGCGAGGAGTAAATCCATTCGCAGATTTTGACGTGGCAGAATTTTTTCGTAATTGTACGGATTACTGCGATATATAAGTGGCGGCAGATGCCGCAGGCATTAAGCGATCCTTTGCTGCGTATATACACGAGGCCTGCACACGTGGCCGCCGGCACTTGCAGTATACGCATTATGCAAAAAGTGCTTTTGCTGTAATTACTAGCGCGCTACTTATTGGCATCTTCCTTTGTTTGGCTGCTCGGCGTCCACGATGTCTTGCGGCAGACCCGCGCCACGTCTTTTATTATTCTCCTCAGCACAATCTATACACGCATTATTATTTCGTCAACTAAATATGTCATTTAACAATCCTAACCACCTCCCCCCCTGATGTATCTGTGATGAACACAGTGGCCCTTGCTGGCGCGTGCTCGAACATACGCAATTTAGACCAATTGTCCCGCGCTCGCTTCCCGCTCAATCTTCGTATATCTTTGATGCTTGTACACGGCGCCGCTGTATATACAATCTTGTGATGAGCCACATCAAAAGCGTCTCGCCAGTGACGTCAGTCATTGGGTCAAATAAATTTGATTGACGCGATCAAGCAAATATTAAGAGACATCACGAAAGGATTGCGCGTCTTTGTCTTGCGTTGATAAAAAAATTATTATATATACTATTTCGATGAGATGTAATAACATGAAAAAACCGACTTTGCTTTTTAATTCTTCTACTTGAATTATATTAATTATTAAAATAACACAATAATTTACATTGATTGCATTTTGAAATAATTAAAATGATATAAAAACCCCATTTTCTAAGTCTACAAAAGTTTTACAGATTTTGTTGCTCAATTATATTAGCATAAAATTAGCAAATATATTTTGTAATGTATACAAAAAATTTTTCCTCTGTGATAAATGCATTTTTTTCAGAAATCAATGTTTGATTGAAATTTTTATTTAGCTTTAGTCAGCCACTATAGCAAATACGGAATTATAGTGGTGCATTTTGTACCTACGAACATCAACATATAATATGTGGAGCATTCGTCACGCTATGAACGTGATAGAGAAATATATATACTACTTTCACGTGGTATATACGAGCATAAAATTCCGGCATAAACTTTATTTAATCACATATTCGTATAAAATATACATTTTCTCTCCCATTTTTAACTCTCGGTCTAAAATATACTTTCACCGTTGAACGAAAAAAAGCTGCCAAGAATCTCAGAGGACCGTTGAGCACGAGTGGGACACCTACTCAATTATTTTACCTGAAACAACGCGTCTCCAGCATGGCATCAGCCACTCCCCTGCCACAGCTTTTCGAAGATATATCCAACTAATCCACCAGCGTAGAAAAAAAGATGAATTGTACGGTACATATATTTAAAAGCCATTGAAAATATAAATCCTCCATCCTTTCTAAACGTGGTATACTCAAGTGCAAGGTGAGTTTGCAAAGCTAAAGATGTCCTACACTAGAAATAGCACACAGCGGGGGCAGCTTGTTGGTGTTGGTAGCTCACGAATAGGTAACTCAGGTTGCCGCAGGCAACTTGTTGCTCCTCTAATGACTGCTGGACCCTCCAGTGCTTCGTCCTCTCCTTCTTGCGACAGTGTGGGAGGCTATACATAGTCTATATAAGCCTTGTGGGCGCATGCGTGTAAGATCTCGACCCTCATACCATCAGGATTATGGCTTGGTGGTGGTGCGCGACACGCTATGGCAAGATCTCTGCCAGATATATCCCTTCCAGCGTTCCAGCGCGCTCTCGCAGGAGTCCTCAGCCAGTGGGTGAACGCTCGCTGTGTGTATAACGCTGTCGTCTCTCCAGTTCCACTCTGGCTCTAACGCAGAGAAGGTCGTCGCATGAAATGCCGCTCCATCCGAGAAGCTACAAGTGTTCTTCCTGCGTTGCCGCTCAGTTAGCTTGAGCAGTTGCATGTGAAAGACCTGAAAGTGATACGATTGTAACAGTATACATCGTGGAACAGTTGTTTGCAAACAGTGGCCTCGTAATTCAGCTCATTTTCCAACTGTATTTTTGGATCTTCAGTGAATTTAAAGATTCCTGTGATTGCTCTCTGTGTTGATCATTATTGTAGGCAAAAAGACGAGGGCTTCTTCGATACAATGAAGTGATTGTGATGCCTAAACCATTTGGATATCGAGTAGGACAATTTGTGGTGAAAATGCACACCTTGAAGCTTTCTAATAATGCTGCTTTGACAGTGTTGATTGTCGCTTTGCATGTTGCGGCAATGTCTGCAGCACCCATGCCTGGACGTGCCGTGGTTCCGGCTGCAGATCAGTGCGACTGGAATGGAAGGTTGGTCCAAAGTGATGTTTTAATTTTCTGATGCTCTTATTCCAAGAATTTCGTTTATACTTTATTTAGATTATATGCTGCATGCACAGTATAATAATATTTTAATGGTTTGAAAAAGGAATTGGTGCTTTTACTTGATTATGCAGGAAGGCCATTTAACATTACCATGAAAGGAGAATTAATGGCAACTGCTCCATTTCTGGTGGTTTAGTAGATCTCTCTAGAATTTCCTATTGCGCGCCTTTCACTCTTGCACGTTCTGCTGAAATGCATGTCGCAAATATCCTCGGGGTTGTTATATTCATATATAATAATAGAAATAAAACCGTGGAGAATTATGAAATTGTTTGAGAGGTAGTTAATATATAGTTATTTACAACTGTAAATCACGGATGCTGCTACATTTTCATCTGCGCGTCCATGTATTAACTCGCTAATTGCCGACATATTGCTGGGCTATCGGATTTCCCGCGCGGTTTTTTTTTTTTTATAAGCAACTAAATATAATGACTTGTCGCTACACGGCAAATCTTCAACATACGATTGATGAGCATAAGGCAATCGTGATTTAACTCGACGGTTCTTAATTTGTAAATTTGTGTTGGCCGTCTCGTTTATGTACTCGTTGAATCGTTAAAGGGAGCCAAGTCAGTATCGGCCAAGGCGAGACGATAATTTAATAGCCCCAGGAGGAAAGTAAACTTTTATCAAAATGTAAACCGGTCATACGACTTTAGAACCGGTTCCGCTCCCTATGACAAAGAAGAACGGGGCTCTCCTTGTGTCGTTCTCCTTCACATTTATTTTTCTTTGCCTCTCCTTTTATTATTATTCCATGCATACATTCATATCTATGTATCATGGACGACGACGAGGCTTAAAATAAATTTTTCATATGCACAAACACTGACGCGCCTTGAATTTCACTGTCATTGCTCTCTTCTTGAACGTCAACACTTGATGCCAAATTCCATGATAATTTACGTTGACAGCACCGTTGCACATATAATTCAAGAATTTAATCGACATACTTTTTTGCAGTGATGGCAGCGATAACGGAGTCCGCCCAGCATATTTGCGCTGCTCCAGGGGCACTGTAAACTGGCAGTACCCACGAGGAGCCCTGAGAGTTGTCCTCATTGGCGACGGTGGTGGCAAGAGTTTCCGCGGCTGTATCAAAGTGTCGGGTCCAGCTCGGGTCTATCTTGAGGGCCAGCACTCACTCAGGCCCATCTACACTCCCGAAACATCTGCGGAAGTGTCGACAAAACTCCACCGATGTTTTCCATCGCGGGGTCCCATGGCGGCACTCTACATCGAGGCCGACGAGCACAATCCAAATTCCAGCAAGTTCAAGTTAAGCTATGATCTGGAATACGCGACTAGGGACGAGGAGGCCGAGTGTAGACCCTGCACGAGGGAAGAACTCGCAGAGACCTACTGCAAGAGTGATCTCGTGGCTCGAGGAACAGTTCGTGCTGTCGAGAGGAGAATGGATCTCGATGTTGCCGAGCTTGTTTTACGAGTCAGCGACACACTGAGACGTGTCGAGGAGAATGAGGTGAGTTGACTAATACAATCTATTCAAGACATAATTACAATAACAAATGTCTCTTGTTTGGCAGGATAATGAAGTGGACTCGGGCGATCTTGGACGTGAAAAAGAAATCCGAGTGAGGGTACCAATGGCTTGTGATGCTCGTCACGGGCCCGGGGAATTTGTGATAATGGCGAAAAAACGGCTGGGTGATCTTACACTCACTTGTGCTCCTAGACTTGAGGCTTGGGCTGAAGCCGTTCGTGAACTCCAGAGCTCTCCTTGTGTTCTCAAGAGCTAATAGTTATATGAAAGATATACAAATATCTTTGACTATTTTGTATGAAAGTGTAAATAATTGTACACACATTTGTTTCGTCTGTTTCGTGTACATAGCAACATTCCCTCGAGATAAGACGTCGATCTCCATACTGTGATACTATTGTTACATAAGAGGTTTAAAGAGTTGGATTTATGATTGTATATGTAATGATTGGAGCAGTTAAATAAACAAAGATATATCAATATCTTTTTCAACAAATGTATACAATGCTTTTATTATTTTGTATATGGTAAATGCATTGAAAATCTCGCTCAATAATTAAACGGGTATGGTGACATTGAAAAACAAAATCAAATCAAATAAATTACTCGAGAAAAATTCATACCTCGTCATTCAATCATTGAGAATTATATATATATATATTTACGATCGCTTATATATGGCTCTCTCTCTCTCTCTTTGATTAATCACAAAAAATCCAACTTTATTTGGTATGCATAATATACTTTCATTAAACTGAAAAGTATTTTCATTCACAGAGTAATTGGTCGAGAATATAGTCTCACTAACAATGATTTACGCAGGATTTTTTTGTTTCATGTCCAACATATGACTATAGTTGGAATAAAAAGTGACTGCAGTAGAAAAAAATATATATACAAATATATATGTGTTTAAAATTGCAACAGGACGATGTATATAAAGATAAAAATAATAGAGAAAAATGTAAGATTGAGTTCGTTGCAATGATGCGATTGTCACATTTGAAATTTCGCACTTTTAGATGATTTTTATCGTTGATATCTATATACGTTAAATAACGCGTCAGTGAAAAAGAATTATAAGAAAATATGTTATACACTGAAATCACGAGTGTTGTAGAACACACACGTAAATATCAAATAAAAAATCAATTGGACAACATACAGCCACTGTAAAATTGTGTGTTTTCGACACTGGCAAAGTTCGTGTATATATTTTAGGCGAGCTTTAACCCGTTTAGTTTTCATTGTACGGATAATTTGGACAGAGAGGTATTACGAGATCATCCATATTTGGTAGCACAACCACCTTATCAAACTCCTTCAGCAGCTTGGTTTTAATCCAGTTTGTGACGTACCCTATGTTTACCGCGCGTTCACCCACTGCAGGCTGCGCATCCAGACTTATTTTTGGAATGGGCTTGAAACCGTACCAAAGTCGATCGCAAGGCGGCGGAGGAATATTTACAGACAGCGATCCTTCTATACTCGATACATTGACCATCAACCGGATCTCGGTGTTTGAAACACCCTCCATCGCTCGACGAATGTAGGACAACTCGGCTGCCTATTAACCGAAAGAGAAGAAAACATTTTTTTTACTTTTTTTCAACATTCTAACGTAACTGAATACGACATCTGGGATAAATCTGGCGGGATGATTGCGGCGCTTATTCTCGCACGACCATCAGCCCACCGAAAAAATTACCGTCTATCTTTGCACGAAAGATGTGACCATCCACATGTGGTATTTGATTAAATTATGAGTGCAACTTGAATACTCACATGTTGAAAATATTTATTTGCCGCTAACTTATCGACAATATTTAGAAATTTTCGACCAGACGACTGACTCGGACTGAAAACACGAAAAACCATTATTAATCATACTTTCTGCATTTCAATAATAAATAAATTGAACTACTTACGTAGATTCTTTGCAGGTACTTGACGTCATGTTTATGCTGTCCTCGTCCTCAGTTGATGTCTCAGGACTGTCCTCGACATCACTGTCAAACATTGGAGATCGAGCGGGCTTTGGTATATCAGTACCTACGCTATCACACGAATGATTGGCAACAGAGCCGCCTCTAGTCAGTTTCATCAGATTCAACTTGGTTTCCACGGTCATCGTTAATCCACACTCGTAAGAAATATCCAAGTCTATCCACAAACCACGCTCGTCAATCATTGGCTTCGTGGCCTTGTGAATCAACGGCGCACCTTGCCCGATTACCAGCTCTGATATTGTCAGACTTTCCATAAAGTACGGCAACTTGATGTTGGATAATTTACGTTGAATTTTGTCTTGAATTACATTGATCATGTCCGGGCATTTGTGCATGTCGAAAAGTATTCGACCAAGGAGAGCATTGAGCCACATGCTGGTATTGTCAGCTTGCGAGCCATTGGATTCTGTCGATACTGTTGATGTATCAGTGTACCGTGACATGTATGTGCTGTAGGATAATTCAGCTGGAATATCCAGAGTGGTTGGTACGCTTGTGGGATTTTTTCCCTCACCCGGCACTTGAGATAGTGATGCCAAGCTTACGGATGACGTGAGCTCTTTCGTGGACGGTATAGAGTTTCGTTTATTAGAGAATCCGGTTGCAGCCACAAGTCTTCTGTACCTATATCGAGCATATCAATTATATATCAAAACTGGATAATGTTCCACATGATAAATTATTTCTCAAGTCGCAATAGCCACGCAGATGCTTACCAACTCTCTTTCTGTCGATCTGTCCGGCCAAAAATGAATATTTTAAAGGCCGGCTCTTCATCATAGTCCCGGCAATCTTCGAAAATATCTTTTGAATCTTTAGATATAGAAACGTCGTCGTCTGTTTCATCGCCCTCAAATGGCGTCTTGTCTTTCTCGGATTCTGGCTCGAGCTCATCCTCCGAGGGTGTTTCGAAAACAATGTCTTCGAGAATTCCTTCACGCACCAAAGTTATGCAGATAGGGTATTTTTTACTCCACCGTCTGTAAATAAAATTTTTGTCATTCATTTGAATCAGTGTGGGATTAAAATTCAACAATAATTACCGTCGCTTGGTTAATCCTACTGGCAGGAGTTGGACCGTGGCGCCTGTAAGTGAATACACGCGTTTTCGAGTGAACTTGGCCGTTGGCTGAGGAGCATTCCAAATAGCTCGCTTTGGAATACGAGTTCTCGTTTCCATGACTTTCAACGAGTCTCCCTCTAATTTAAAGTAGACTGATTGTGTTCGGGCAACGTGATAATTTGCTGGAATATAGTCGCAAGGTAATTCGTTTAACCAGCCCTCAAATTTTTCGACTACTGCGTGCTCCTCGGCCGCAGGAATCTCCAGAATGTGCGACTGTATCGTTGAGTTTGAATCAATAGGCATCGTCAGAGCTTGCGAGATATTTTGAAATATTTTATGTATTGTTACAGCAACAATCATGCCAGCGAATAAGCCTGCAATATATTCGGGTAGAGGAATTAAATAGTAAAATAAAGCGATAAAAAACGGGACTGTCAATAACCGATATATCACTTGGGTTTTGAGGTGAGACAGTACTTTATCAGGCTTTTGATTTGGCTTTTCTGTAGACGACGGTGTTGACTTTTGAAATGGATAGTCGGTGGCTTCAGGAGCTGCCTGTTCGTTTGGACTGTTTAAATGTGTAAGAGAATCTACGTCCACTGCTTCTGCAGCTTCTACACCGCTCTCAACGCTGTCCTCTGTTTTCTCGGCCTTCAGGCCAGTTTTAATCGTTGAAAATCTGAATCGAGCATGACTTCTTCTATGTATTACATGAGATTCCACTTCATGTATTTCAGGATCATCGGTTGGAGTAATATCACCCAAATCTTCAGGCTCACTCACACTAGAATTTTTTCTACTTCTACCTCTGCTCTTTTTCTCACTTTTTATCTCCGACAATTTTTCCTCAAATGTTTTTGTAATTTTACCACGAATGTCAGAAAGCATTTTCCATGGATCCGAGGGCGGTGTACCTTCGGACAAATCAAAACTCGAAGATCGTTTGTCAGAGTTCTCGTCATTACTTCCATCATTAGTGAATTTAAATTTTGAGGCTTTGCGAGGGCTTGATTTGGCAGAAGTTTTTTCTGACTCGGGAGTTGGTGGCTCTTCGTCGTCAGTGCTTGGATACAATTCTTCAAGCTCGTCGTCACTCGCACGATACTTGATAACAGGTACAGAAGTGGCTATTGGTTTACCTTGATAGGAGGAGAAATAAATAACATATGAAACCAGTTGATAAGAATTTAAAATTCCAGCAATAATAAAATCCATACCTTTCATCATTTTGAGGCTAACTTTAACCGGGCTTGGTTTAGAAGCCATATGTTTCTAATAATATGTTGCTTCAATGTGTGCAATATGGGCCCGATGTTCTATTCCATTTCCACGATACCAATAGACACGAACATAATTTTTCCTAGTGCGATTGCATCACAGATAGATTGTTTAGCTGCTTCAACAATACTTGACTACACGATTTTAAATACTACGATGATTCACTTGAAAGACATGCCTCGCAAATTTCACCCGGCACGGATTAATTTCTAATTGCAAATGAATACGAATGTTGACGCCATCACGCACACCCAGTCAAATGACATCAAGGTGTATGCAACTACCGATCTTAAATTGTAATGACAACAAGTCACGCAAGAACTTCTTGCATAAAAATTGACGATCTGGTTGCAATTTTTTAATCATTATTTGCACTAGGCATGCGCATAATTATTGTTTTTTTTTGAAACATGTATATTGTATATCGTATATCAGCTGTCTCTGTGGAGTGTGTGTTCGCAAAACTACTCGTCTAGAGTCACGGGGTAACACCGTACACGCGGCACTTCTGCTGATGGCTTCAAATTTTAACTAGCATGTATGCTAAAACAATAAGTATAGAATGATTAATAAAATATCGTTTAAATAACTATTTGAGATGTTCAATACATACCTGAGTAGATTTTCGTACTTTTTGTCGATGGGAAATGGATGAACTTTGACGCCGTGCGTACAAATACTTAGCTCATTGTGTAAGGACTCACACTGTCATCAGGACAAGAGCCAGTTCGTGGATATCACACACCTGCAATTATCCCAGAATAAGTGTATAAGACCGGAATTACAAGGACGTGTGAAAACGATAAAAATCAAATATATGGAGGTGAGTGAAAAGGATTTTTTGAGCCTTTAAGCATTTAATATATCAATGAAAATGAGTTGGTTTAGTTACGGTGATGACAAACTTTGTACTAACCTGTCATTGTTTAAGGTTAGACAGAGATTTATCACTTGAAGCACAGAAAAAAGTGAAAAAACTGTTGTCTCATAAATTTAACTACACGAAAAATCACTATTTACTTCCAACGCCATTTTATGTCAAAAAGCATGGTTTTTTGGCTGACGCAATGTTACACAATGCTGAGTGACATTGAACTTATACACGTGAACACGATAAGATATCCAATTATCTTAATTAGGCTCCGAACCGTACGTCCCATACGGCCGAAACTTGAATTTATACAAAGTTTACGAAGTATATTCAATCGTTGAATGTGTTATCAAATCGCGTGAACTCTCGCGAGTAGAGCGCTGGAATAGGGTGCTCGCGGAGTAGGGCAGACTACTGCGCGACCTATACGGCGCATAAAATATTGGCTGGAGAGGGATAAATGGTTGAGCGCCTGAGCGAAATTTGGATATTGAATGCAGTGAGACTGCATTCTCAGTTCTCACAAGAACTGCCAACGAGGAAGCACCTCAGCCAAGTCTGTAGGGAAAGTCCGCGACCTTCCACGGTTTATTCCCTCGTTTTAGACCATGATTTTTTTGCTTGGTGAATATAGTGAGTAGAGTAGAGCCTCGGATAGATTCCCTCGGTTCGGAATAATTACGTGTCTTTGTCCACTCCAGTTTTCAATGCAAAAGTTTCCTGTTCTCGATCTTCGAACCTCTGCACCCAAGCATCGGATACAAGATCATCGATGAAAGACTGGTAGGCGCATCTATTTCTGGTGAAAAATGTTTCTTTTTTAGCTTTGAACGGTTTATTTGGAATAATTGGCTAAATCTAATCATACCAATGTGGAAAGTTTCAATATAACGATGAATATCCTGCTGGAATTCTGGTCCAAAGTTACTCCATCGATTCTCCAACTTATTTCCAACTTAGATATCCAAGATATCCAACTTATTTTAAATAACTGAAAATGATTAGAGGACCTATCCACACGCTGTGGATTGTCGAATGCGATGGCAGATATTTTCGTATCGATTTTATCGATTTTCCGGTCTTCTAGGGGTGTTCCACCCGCGTGCAATTGACGATGATAGTCCTAGCTTAAATAACAGATCTATCTAATTGTTGGACTCGGACACAAATCAGGCCGATGTGTCGATTGAGAATAATTATGTGATAGAAGTGAATATTTGTTGGCAATCAACACGATTGAACGAATCAAATTGGGATAGGGAAATCGAATATTTTAAATTAATTTTAAAAAAATCGTTTCATTTACTCGATGTTTTTCTGCACAGAGAAAAATTTGAAAAAGGATTTCAGCCCTTTGCAGCGATGAAAAATGTTTTAGAAAAGCAAATAACAATCATGAAGGGTGGTCGTTATGTTAATTATCACGATACTCCCGCTTCGTTACATCTCGGAATTACCGACATCCTCGGTATGTACAACGGGAGTACACGATTCTGTTTACAGGTAAATTAAATTATTTTTTCTATTTTCTGGAAGCTCGAATTGCCGATGTTGACGTCGCAGGCGACTCAGAGAAAAATCTTGAGGATATGTGTAAATTAAAAATTCAATTTTCGAGCTCAACGCGAGAACAATTGACATTTAATCTTCATAAAACTGACACATTTTCAAAGCTCATTGAGTTTTGTGCACGGGAAAAAAAGTTCCAGTGCAGAAAATCAAGTGCTTTTTTGATGGTCAACTTGTCTCACCTTCAGATACACCTCAGACATTAGATCTTGATGATGAAGCATGTATTGATCTAATAGTTTCGTAATAATAGTTTATGTGACAAATATTCGCATGGTAATAATGTCACTTTAGCATTTGATTGCTTCACTTGATTGGCTGTCTTTGAGCATTCAAATGCAACTGAAGTGCTTGCGGAGCTGCAGTGTGCAATAAATCGCATTGATAATACAGCAATAATATCGGGTTGAGTGTGTATAAAATTTTTTTGCATCTAAAATGAGTTTTAGGACATTTTTTTGAGATATAAAAAAATTTTTTTTTTGAAAATTTTCAAAGGGATTATACCCCTATGAGATTCTGCATTTTTTATGATTTTTTTTTATTTTTGCCGATAACTCGATACTTATGCGAAATATAAAAAAATATTATCAGAGTTAAATGATTGGGCATGAAATTTTCTACAAAAAATGTTATATAAAATTTTTTTGTAATGATCTTAATTTTTGAGATATATTATCGATTTTTTGAAATTTTAATTTTTTAAAATATCTCGAATATGAATCAAAATATCGAAAAATTTTGTTTCACATTTTTTGTAGAAAATAAAATTCTCTATCTTCTATTCCATGTAATTAGTATTTTTTGTTATTCCATTTATTTACCGAGTTATCGATAAAAAACCAAAAAAAAACCACGAAAACTCCTCAACTCTCAAGAGATACTGTCGAAAATTTTCAAAAAAAATAAATTTTTTTTTCTTCGTCAAACATTATAAGATGCATTTTCTAAACTAATTTAACCCACAAAAAACAAAAAATATTTTTTTTGCTGACGCAACGTGGGTTAAACTATCTACAAAATGCAAAAATGGTCTTAACATCTTGCTTATACGCTTTTTCAGCACTAATAACATAATTTGTATGTTTTTAACAGTTTAAACATTAAGTATTGTGTCGGAAAATATATAATTCGCCTTTTTGACTTTAGCAATGTAAAATATTCTCAATAGCAATTTTCAATAATTCAATAATTCAAATCTTACCTCAATCTGTGTTGGAGAATTAGTATCAATTTATTCAAAAATTATATTGGCACTTAGATGGCTGCAAATTTCTCTGCTATCCAGTCGTTTGAACCTGAGAATCAAAATATCCAACTAAATATAATTCTTCACTCAATTTTTTATTATTTTTGTGAAAAAATATTTTTCAATCGATTTTGAAGTTGTTGAAATAATAATTGATAAAAAATTTTTTGATAGTGATTTCAGGTAATTTTTCATTTTTTAGGGGTGCTCCAGCCGCTTGGAATTTTAATAATTGATTAATTATGTGAATAAATAGTTCGAAATGATTGGAGGACCTATATCTACATGCTGTGGGTTGTCGAATATGGTAGCAGAATTTTTTGATAGTGATTTTAGGTAATTTTTCGTTTTTTGGGGTGTTCCACCCGCGTGGAATCCAACTAATTTATTAATTAGGTCATTAAATAGTTGAAAATGATTAGAGGACCTATCCGCACGCTGTGGATTGTCGAATGCGATGGCAGATTTTTTTCGCGTCAAACATACTTAGAACGTGAATTCTTTTTTTTAAAAAAAGTAAATCACTCTTTGAGTAAACTCGCTGTAATCGTTATAAATCTTCTACTAGTGAGTTTGCTCAAAGAGCAAATATCCAACTAATAAAAAATTGCAACAAATAATAATTTTTAGATTATGAATTTCATAACCTAAAAATTTTCATTGACAAAATTCAACCACGTATTCAATTATTATGGCTTATTATAACAACAACGCGTTTTATTGATATTAAACGCGATAGTTAAACAATAATACCTTTGATGAACAATTTTTTGGGCCGAAGAATTGTCGAAAACAATCCAAACCACCGGCTTGTCAGCGTTGCGGCAACGTCATCCACGCAGCGAAACACAAATACGACGCGACACACACACTCGCGCATCATGGGCTGTTTATCCATCATGGCGCAGAACACTGCGCCATGGAAATCCAGCCTAATAATTCTCTCACACACACACACACACACACACACACACATGTATGCTCCGTGTATCCTTTTTTTATAGTTGAATTTAAATCAAAGTCGAATTAATTTAAATTAATTCGACCGAATAACGTCGCGCTCACATATGTATGTATGTAACATCATCATAACATATATGCATGTGTGTATAATTAATTCCATATGTTTTCGTACATACATATACACACACAAAGTGTGCGCGTGGCTATGGAAACGGAACGATGAAACTCGCGTGATATTTCAGAGTTCCGGTGTTTCAATGTTCAGTCCACAGTTGTCAGCTGTTTAGTTCAATACGGAATAAATAGCGTATAGTAGTAATACCGTCAGTTAGTGGATACATACATATACAGAAGACGTTCTCGCTCGCGATAATACTGTTTCAGAGAACGAAAAATACAAAGACACGAGTAATTATTTAAAAACGCAACCAGGAGATTGCAATTAAATTCCTTGCTGTGAGTGCTTTATGCAAAATCTTGTGCGTAACGTTGATGTATTGACGCAAGGACTTAAATACAGTATAGCTGGACTCATGAGCCTCACAACTCAAACAACTGAATCTCAGAGTGGTGCTTATTTTGTCAACTTTAATCAGGATTGCTCGTAAGTACGAAAAAACTTAAATGACCTTAGTATGCGTGACCCAACTTCTCGAGTCATTGCACATGAGCACCGTCATTGTTTCTTTGTCAAGGATTGGGCATTGGTTTGTTGGTAAACGAGCCTGAACAGACTCGTTATGTATCGATTGCGTCATTAAATTTGTTGACACTCGCTGCTACTCATCTTATATTATATTATTTCTGTAGCATAATATTATTTTAATGCATATTTATTTTACATCTAATACTTGGCGTCACCCTGTGCGCGTCTCTTCTCGCGCAACTGGTACATATACTTTAGGTATACCTCTGATGTTTTTGTTCCATGCGTCACTCAAAACTTCTCTCTCTCTCTCTCTCTCTCTCTCTCTCTCTCTCTCTCTCTCTCTCCTGCATTTTTCCCCAGCGACAACGATTAACTGCGTGTTAACGAGGCCTCGGTGATATACATGTATATATATTGTAGTGCAACGAATCGTTAGCAAAAATACAACGCTTACATCAACGTGTGTGCATGTCGCGCGCTTCGATGTCCTTTCTAATATTTTTTTTGTGCCCTCGACCACACTCACGGCAATGCGCTTGCTGTTATGTAGTACGATTGCCTCACCGTTTTACCGTCAGGCTTACACATATTTGTCGATACAAATACGCATCGTTTGATACGATGAGAGAAAGCTATTTTGGATAACAATTATTATTATTATTATTATTACTTCATGCTCTTCATGAGATTGCCAACTATCGTCATAATAATTTTTTTCCATTTTCTTGTTTAATTTGTCGTCGATACTTGAAACAAAGAGTGCCTATATGAGAGAACGTAATCTGAACAGTTTCAAGGTCTTTAACCTTGTCTCAAGAGAACATATACCTATATATGTGTATTTATAATAATTATATATTTCTTACGTGATAATATTCAAATCATTTTCCACAGATCGAAGGTCGAGTGTCGTAGATTTCTTTCATTTCAAACATAATAAATTTAAATTAATTTTCAAATCATTTACTAACCATCGAAATTCATTGATTATTTATTTATTTATTTTACAGATCATTATCTGTGGGATCACGTGCAGGATACAGAATATTCTCGGTTAACAGTGTTGATCAGTTGGAAAATATTTATGAAAATGGTAATGTGTTACGGTTTATTTAATGGCAGTTTATTGAATAGGCTTGAGACATGATTGATATTTTGATTTAAGACACGGATGACATATGCATCGTGGAGAGGCTATTCAGCAGCAGTCTCATTGCCGTGGTCACATACTCATCCCCGAGGAAGCTTAAAGTCTGCCATTTTAAGAAGGGAACGGAGATATGTAACTACAGTTACTCCAATACAATTTTAGCTGTGAAACTTAATAGAGCGGTGAGAATAATTAAATTACGTAATGTATAATTTTATAATATTTAATGTAATAATTGTGTATTCACAGAGATTAGTAGTTTGTTTGGAAGAGTCTTTGTATATTCATAATATACGAGACATGAAGGTATTACATACAATTCGTGACACGCCGCCTAATGTCGCTGGCCTCTGTATTTTGTCGATAAACAGTGACAATTGTTATTTGGCCTATCCGGGTTCCAACACCATTGGAGAAGTCCAGATCTTTGATGCAATCAATCTTGTATGTATCGTATGACTTTTAACTGCTATTTAATAAGTATTAATGATTATTTACAATGTTTTAGCAAGCAAAAACTATGATCCCAGCACACGACAGTCCACTTGCTGCACTGGCGTTCAGTCCCACTGGAACTAAAGTTGCCACAGCTTCCGAAAAAGGCACTGTCATTCGAGTCTTTCAGGTTAAAGGCCATTAAAACACATTAAACATAAATTTAAATTCACATTCTAATTAAAAATTGTCTGTTAAAGGTTCATGATGGAGCTAAATTGTTTGAATTTCGTCGTGGTGTCAAGAGATATGTTTCCATCAGCAGTTTGGCATTTAGCATGGACTCTATGTTTTTGTGCTGCTCGAGTAACACTGAAACTGTACACATATTTAAGCTGGAAGAGGCAAAAGAGCCGTTAGTTGAATTAATTAAAATTATTATAGTTTTATTAATCGGATTATTTTATGTGTTTAATATGATTTCAGTCCGAGAAAAGCTCCAGATGAGGCTCAGGGTTGGATGGGTTACTTGACAAAAGCTGTTTGTGCATCAGCCAATTATTTACCATCGCAAGTAACTGATGTATTCAATCAAGGTCGGGCGTTTGCCAGTGTGCATCTGCCCTTTCAGGGCTTGAAAAATGTCTGTGCCATCACTACGTATGTATTTAGCTCTGCAGTCATCGGAAAAATATTTTTAGCCGTTGAAAATTATTGTTTTTATTCTTCTAGGATAGAAAAAGTGCTTAGGCTGCTCGTGGCTAACGCCGATGGGTATCTTTACATTTACGATTTAGATCCTGACGAGGGAGGCGATTGTACGCTGTTAAAACAACACAGGTAACTTGTCGATACAATTTTTATTGGTAATTCTAAAGTGTTTAATCGTATTGCATTGATTTAATTTTTATGCTTGAAGATTGGATGGAAAGGTGGATGAAGTGGACTGTGCGAGTGTTTCAAGCGGTGGTGGTCCAGGCACTGGTGATGCCGCAGTTTCTGCGACACCTCCAGCTGCCATAGTACAAAATCCAGGTAATAATTTTCCACATTCTAATATTATTCTTTAAGAAAAATGAATAAATGAGACATAGGATAAGTTTTTTTGTCGCATGAAATACTGAAACGAGTTGACCGTGAAAAATATGTCGACGAAATATTTGGCAACAACCAGTATGCTCTCAAACCGTGCTTGAAAATAGCTTCTGTTGATTGAGTTTCAAATATGTATCATTGAAAACGAAAAAATGTGTTAAATGTTTGATGGAAAAAAAAAAAAATTATTTGAAAAATATCATTTAATAATACATAAAAATACAGTTTTAATTTTTTTTTTCTTTATCTTTTTTTTTCATGCATGGTTTGAACAGATGTGAGCGATACAATTAAATTGAATCGTTCATTAGTGTTACGCCACACACGCACACTGTTGGTGATTCTGTGATATTTGAAAATTATTTAGCGAATTAAATTTTTCCATTACGTACAGAAAAATTAATTTATTAAAGAAAAAGTTTTATTGAATATAATTTTGTTAATAGAGTTTTCAAAGGACACATTATCACCTGCTACAATGTCTTTCATATAAAGTGGAGAAGTAACTTTCGATGCATGTCGTGACGAGAAATATTTTCTTTATTTTAACGTTTTTACTTTTGAAAAAAAAAAAAAAAAACTATTATCTAGTTGATTGAAGTACAAAAAAAAACGGGTAAACCTTTCTCAATTTAATTTATACGTCACACTTGCCGCCAGAAGTACAAGTAATTTTGTATATGAGATAATTCTAATAAAAATGTTGATACGCTGATGCGTAATGTAGGTAAATACGTGAATCACTGTGTCAATTTTTTTATCAGAAGACGCTCGATCGTTGCAATAGTTATTTATTTGATTTAACAGTCGACCTAGTTGCTTACTGTCAATAGAAGTAGCTATTGCTCTTATAAATATGTATTTTTTATTATTTACAACAGTTAAACAAAATATCTTTTAGTTCATTAGTTGTATGTAGGTGCGTGTGTGCGCACTCTCTTGTTGTTTTCTTTCTTTCTTTTTTATTAAAGAAGAAGAAAATAAATTAAAAAAAAGAAAATAATAATAAAATTATTATTTGACAATCGCTTGTTCTCTTTCGCTTCTTAACCCACGTAATGAGACTGGTAAAAACAATCTCACCGTGGGGATAGGGGAGCTCACATAGTTGACCTTTCTTGATATATTTTTTTCTTTTTAATATCCAATGAAGCCTGCATAAATAGCTACGCGGGTGCGTTGCGCGGCCGCTCGCCAGACTCCATGTCAGGTACTGGTATGTCCTCTATTCAAATTCACGTCCCCTTCGTATTCGCTCTCATCTCTAAAATATCAATTCCTAAGAGGTTTGTTAGTTTGACCAATGTGTCTGAATATTTTCTAGAAAAAATCACTTGACAATCAATCAGTATTGTTTTTGTAAAGTATTCCTTATAAAGTAAAATTTGTCTACAAAGCTTTTTGGAATATCAATTAATAATTCATGTAATGCAGACATTTTTTTATTTTTACTTATTAGCAATATAAATTTAATAACTAATTTTCATTAAACTGCAGGCGGTTAGTTAGATGAAGTCATAGGTAGACAATAATAATCATGTAAATAACCTTTAACAAGTACAAATTACCATTTAATATCGATAATTAATCATTGATACCAATGTTTTGATGTGAAATAGTGGCACATGAAATTTTTTAATATTATATCACTGCTAAAAATTTTTTTATCATCGATTAAATTTTATAGTGTATATAATTAATTATTTTTTTTTTATATGAGAAAATATTCTGACGTGCGAGTTTTACGTATAAAGTAAAAGGTCTCAAGGTTGGGCTGTGGATATACTAGAATACACAATGTGTTTGGGATTTTTTTTTAATCATTATCAATTTTCCTGCATGATTACAAGGGAAATTTTTTACTTTTCCAACTTTTTAAAAATTTTGTTTGTTTTTTTTTTTTCTAGTGTTATGTGGTAATATATACGAAAAATTTTATGCAATGAGGCTTTTTAAATTTTATTATTGTTTGTCATTCTGATAAAATGTCAGAGTTATAAGTAAAATTAGAAAAGCTTCACTGCATACGGGTTTTTAATTTTTCAACAAATGAATAATAGAAAGTCAATCTTTCATGAAACCGCCAACTGCATGCTATAAATGTTAGCACTTATGTGTAAAATTGAGGAATTTGTTGAGCAATGTGTATAAAACTGATTTATCTATTCATGAATTTTCATAAATAATTAAATACCTATCGTGATTAAAAATACTGTTTTATTTCGGCAGTAGGTATCCTCAATATAACGCCTCTTGAGCAATGAAAAAAATTAGGAAAAAAGAGTAAAAATTATCGTATTATTTTTATTCAATAAAAAATAGTGATAGAAAAAAAATTTTTCCTTTTTTTTTTTCATTATTCAAAAAATCTTAAAATTTTATTAATTTTTATTGAAAATATCCTCATTAATTTCAAATACATATTAAAAATTGTTCATCCAAATAGAAAATCTAGTAGATCAAAAAATAATTACTTAGCGCAGAAAATCTTTATTGAAAAAAAAAACATTCTTCAAATAACACAACATAAATAGAAGCATTGTAATTAACCGACTAAAGTAATTCATATCCACAGTCATGAAAAAAGTAGAAATCATTGAATTGTTTACAAGAAAAAATATTGAAATCATCATGGGAAAACTTATTTTTTTTTGTTCATTACGTCGAAAACAAAAAACTTTGGGCAAGGCACAATTTCATTGTTGATTTTTTTACGCGAGTCACTTGCACAGCAATACACACAAATTCAATAATAAGCCGTCTGGATTCTAGAGTCTGAAAAATATCAAGAGATGATAGCAGCTACAGAAAGTCCACCAAAGGGAGATGGACCGTTCCGGCTTGATGATGACACCGAGTTCCCTCCAGTCACCCAGAGGACCGATTGAACGTTCGATCCGACACATATCAAGTGGCAATCATTAATAATGAAAGATAAAAACGAAGAGAGAAAGTTATAATACGCCTGGAGAAAAGGTGGCCAGAGACATAATGAAATTTATAAAATGTAATTGTAATAAGATTACCGTTAGTTCTCCTTCGTCTTTCCGAAGGCTTTCTTTTTATCAACAACATCAAAAAGTTATAGCTAAAATATATAAATAAAAAAACAAACATTGTCACTTTGTTTTGAATTGGTCGCTGACCAATTTGAGAGAGGGCCAAGCGTGAATGAAACGCGCAGGCATATTCTTTATAGTAACAAAAAAAAAGATGAAAAAAAAAAATCGTGATAAAAACAAAAAAAAAAATGTTCAGCCACATCTTTTTGTGTCTTAGTTTAATTATTATTACCATAGTAGATTATTTCTAATATGTGGACTCACGATCGGTGCCAATTTTCGAGATCCACTTGATGTAATTTAGCAACAGCGACGCGAATTTAAATCAATCTTTGTGATTTTTAATCAAAGTCAAATAAAAATTCGGGACAGACTTTTGTCAATAGAATTTGCAAAATGCTGAAAATTTTATCCATCATGTTACAACAACAACAAAAACAAATTGATTAGAGAAAAAAAAAAATCTTCGCGCCTCTTGGCCACAGTCAATAGTCGATCAAGAAACAAGAGAGAAAAAAAAAGTCTTTTTGACGATTTTTTGTACCAGCGCGTCTTGTTTTTTCTTTTTTAGCGAAGAATAGTTTTACTTTTATATAAATGAATAATAATAATTAATATTAATAATAATTAATAATATTAAATAACCAAGTGTAAATATACTATGGATGCTTGTGCGTTTGTCATTACGACACATTAAGTTTTAATTAATATACGTGATTATGTGCTAATGTGCAAAACAAATTGTGGTCGAATTTTTATTCACTCCTGTTTTATTATTCAAATTGATAATTTAATTATTTTCATTCACAATCTACAGAGTTAACATGCTGCAGTTTGCTGTGACATTAAATGTAAAAAAAAAAAAATTTACGATAGAAAAAAAATCTTATAACCATTATTCTTATTTATTATTCACCATTTATTTATTTATTTTTTTAATTTTTTTCAATTATATGAACGCGACTTCAAATATTGAGAACAATTTCAGCGAGTTTCATGTAATCTACTTGCAATGAACAGTGGAAAAAAAAAAAACAGTGAGGACATGACAAAAGGGTCGATATGAAAAATATGTATTGATATTTGGATTATCAAGAGCCAGATGTAAAAATAGACCACACGGTAGATATAATGAGGTAAATGATTCATGGAAATGAATGAATTAATCAACATATAGTAAGCACAGATCTTTCATTATTTTTTCTCGTTAACAATACTAAAAAGCATTTTATTCCCGTGCCTCTGTGCTGCTACTTTGCTAAATTATATTACTAATAATTTATTTCAAATTTCTGGCATTATAAAAATGTATCAGTTATTTTAGTATTCTTTATTTTCGATCATCACGAATGTGTAAAATTTTTACACAGTAAAAAAAAATCGAGATGAATTGGCCCTTTTGCAGTGAACTCACTGTTATAAAATGGGAAAATGAAGACTTAACTATAGAGATCATCGTCACCGTCATCTTGGAAGGCTTGATCACCTTGTGTCGTGTCTTGAGCACCGCCACCGGCATTTTGAGGGAATCTGTTTGACAAATTACAATAATTAGATATAAATTATCAAATTATATGAACAATTTAGTGGTAATTTTTACCTGAAGTTTGTGCCAAAGCCTCGAGATTGTTGCAATGTTTGTGCAAACATTTCGTATTTACGAATATCATTATCCGATACTGAACGACGGGCAAATTTCATTGCATCCTCAAAGTGAGCTCTGGTAATTTCCGGCACTGGATCGTCCTCATCCATCTTGAGCAAAAAAAAAATATATCCAATAAATATACCGTAAAAATTTATAAATGAAAGAGTAATTGATATACTTACATCCATAGAGACTGACGGATTATTCATACGTTCCCTTTCTTTTCGAATTTCCGCCTCGATACACTGCCTGATGGCGAGTTTACAGGCACGCTGGCAAATTTCAGTCAGATCAGCGCCCGAGAAACCACTCGTCACTTTTGCAACGTACGTCAAGTCGACGTCCTTAGCCACAGGTGATTTTCGTAGATTGGCGCGGAGAATGGCTTCTCGTGACTTTTCATCGGGCAGTGGGATGTAAATCAATTGGTCCAAGCGACCCGGACGTAGAATAGCAGGATCGATGATATCTGGCCGATTTGTCGCACCGATAATAAAGACATTTTTCTTTGCTCCCATGCCATCCATCTCCGTGAGGATTTGATTGATCACACGATCAGCGGAGCCACCTCCATCGCCCACTGAACCTCCACGAGACTTTGCAATAGAGTCCAATTCGTCAAAGAAGAGAACACACGGTGCTGCTGATCTTGCCTATAGGTGAAAAAAAGTGTTGAAATAAAAAGAGATAGCCAACTATTTAAATATTCTATTGAATATAAATTATACCCACCTTATCAAACACATCTCTGACGTTGGCTTCAGACTCTCCAAACCACATAGTGAGTAGCTCGGGTCCCTTGACAGAGATAAAGTTGGCCTGGCACTCGTTTGCAATGGCTTTAGCCAAGAGAGTCTTACCGCAACCAGGTGGACCATAAAACAAAACTCCTCGCGAAGGCTGCATGCCAAACTTCAAGAATTTATCTGGATGTTCAACGGGATATTGAACGAGCTCCTGCAGTTCTTTCTTAACATTTTGCAGACCTCCGACGTCATCCCACGTGACCGTAGGCACCTCCACAATTGTCTCGCGCAGAGCACTCGGGCTACTCTTGCCCATTGCGTACTTGAAGTTGTCCATGGTGACCGCGAGGGAGGCCAGAACTTCAGCGTCAATTTGATCATCCTCTAAGTCAATCAAATCCATTTTCTCACGGATCTGCTGCAGAGCTGCCTCGGAGCACAGCGAGGCCAAATCAGCGCCAACGTGCCCGTGAGTCTCAGCTGCTATTTGCTCCAACTCAACGTCATCGGCCAGCTTCATGTTCTTCGTGTGAATGCGCAGAATTTCCAGTCGTCCAGTGGCATCAGGAATTCCGATGTCGATTTCCCTGTCGAAACGTCCAAAGCGACGGAGTGCACCGTCGATACTGTTTGGCCGATTGGTAGCTGCCATGACGATTACGTGCGAGCTTTGTTTCATGCCATCCATTAAAGTTAGCAGCTGCGAGACAATACGTCGCTCAACTTCACCGTGAGTTTTTTCACGTTTCGGCGCAATCGCGTCCAATTCATCGATGAAAATTATGGCTGGGGAATTTTTTTCCGCTTCCTCAAAGGCTTTTCGCAAATTACTCTCAGACTCGCCGGCGAGTTTGCTCATGATTTCCGGGCCGTTGATCAGGAAGAAGAATGCTCCAGTCTCGTTGGCAACAGCACGGGCAATCAGGGTTTTACCAGTTCCTGGAGGTCCGTAGAGGAGAATTCCTCGCGGTGGCTTCACTCCGATGGCTTTAAACAGCGATGGATGACGAAGTGGCAGTTCCACCATTTCTTTTATTTGTGCTAGCTGCTTGCGTACACCGCCGATATCATCGTAGCCTACGGCATTCAACTGCTCTTCTTCCTCCTCTCGCTTAATTGGATCTCCATCGCAGTGAATCACCGTGTCTGGAGCCACGATACAGTAGGGACCAGGATCAGTCTCCACGACTTTAAATTCTACTGCTCTCATTCCTCCGCGAACGATAAAGTGATCATCTTTGTGGATTGGGCGATAAGCCTCCAGGAAATATGGCTTTAAGTAGACTTCAAAGAGATTTCTATAGAAACAATCAACGAAATTATTAGAAAATCATTGAAATAATAAGAATAATAATTTTTAGAGATTGAGATTAAGTTAACATACCCACTAAGTCCCTCGATAGTGTCGTCCATTGGCAAGACATGGACTCGCTTTCCATATTTGACGTCCGGGCATGCCTGCACTGAGACGATGTCGCTCAAACGCACACGAAGATTGTTACGAACAACTCGGTTCATACGAATCTTTTCATTGGGGCATGTGTCATCTGATAATACGATGCATACAGTTTCTTTACGACGTTTCCCCTTTAGCAATACCGTATCACCGCGAAACAGTTGCAACTCGTCCATTTTAGCTTGGGACAAGGTCACCACGGAATTGTCATCGTTGACTGCTTCCTCAACCAACAATCGGTTTGGTTTATCTTTTTTGCGCAGAATTGCAGTCGCTAAATCGTCACTGAAATTTAAATAGTTATTTTAATATTTTGGGTCTTTCACCGTCAATTATCATAACCAAAATAATTTAATGTAGCACACATTAAATTAGATGATTATTTACATACAAATTCATAGTTTGAGAATAATCTGCAGCATTTTTTAAGTATTTTGAAACTTTTTTTTTCTTATTTTTTGTGAATTTTAAAAAGTCTTTGTCATGAAAACGTTGCCTCCACGTACACGGCCATGATTGTTTGATTCGTAAGTTGAAAGTTCTGTATGTATGTATTTGGTAAATGACGAAAAAAGCGGTCGTTGCCCCCAGCAACGATATGTTTATTCGCTATTGACTGATATTTTAGAAAATTTCAATTTTAATTTAATATATACAATTGATAAATTGATAGGTCGAATGAAGAATGAGTGAGGTGGACATGATGACAATGTAAAATTGACGAGCTAACCGTTGCGTTGCTATCGTTGCGACCTACCGGAAAATTCTCCGAGTGTAAAATAATAATAAATTTTTCTCGTGTATTTTTACTGAAATATGATAAAAAAGTTCTTACGATTTTTGGTCACTCATCTTGAATGAAGATGATCTTGAACTCGCAGTAGAAGAAAAACCTTTAGTACAGTCTTGTAAGAGTGTTTCGCACAAATTATTTCACGACAGCACAGCAACCAAGCAAGTCAGCCAATCCAATGAGTCTCGTCATTCTAAACTGTCATGGCGACGCCAGCGTTCAATGTTGCCAAATGTCGATGACGTTGAATTGAATTTTTTGGCTGATTTTCAAGCAAAGTCACTTTTTTTGGCGCATCTTCAACTATTCACAATGCCCGGCTAAAGCTAGTTTTTTCGAAATATATTTTTTATATCTCTATTACAATTTTTCAAAATAAAATTATTAATATTAGTATTTAATTAGAGTTAATAATTATTTCTGATTGAAAAGGTTCTACTTGAAAAAATGAATGCCCAGTGGTTATTATCAAAAAAAAAAATTCAAATTTTGCGCTCCTCTCTTGTTTCACGCGATATGTTTACAATCGATTTGTTATTCAATAGACACTGTTTCATGAAATTGCGTCTTTATAATATTTACAAGTGTTTATACTTTTTGACAGACACACACACAAAAGCACAGAGCTCTCATATGATTCAATTTGTATTATCTTAGAGATTTGTCAAACTCATCTACGATGGCCGGGATTAAAGGTTACTCGGTACACTTTTTGTAACTAAATAGATTTTCAGACGCGATTGTCATTTAAATTACACTTTTTTTCACTGTTTTATATCACTGACTACATCATGAACACGAAAAAAAGCGCATAGCTCTCGATAGTAAAACCTAACCTTCAAAGCAGTGTTGTCAATTCTTTTTTAATCCCATTGTGTCTAATCTGCCGATACAATTTATTAAGAAATCAATTCATTAAACAGCAGCTTTATCCATCTGATGATGGCCTATTTTTAATTTTAACGAAAATATCCGAATTCCATATTTAGCTAATTCATCATTACAGAATTTCTTATCTAATGTTATTTTTTTTTTTCTATCAACAGCTTTGGTTACATTGGCATTTGCTGGTTCTATAGGAATGACCTTTGTAATTTTGGCATGTGCATTGCCCTCTTATCAGTAAGTATTATTATAAAACAAATTTGAAAAACCAACAAACGTCGTGTTTAACACATTTTATTTGCAGAGTATGGTGGCCGCTATTTGTAGTATTGTTCTACATATTGGCACCTATTCCTACACTGATAGCTCGTCGATACACAGAAGAGTCCGGTAGTAATAGCAATCCACGTTTGGAATTGGCAATATTCATCACAATGGGCATAGTTGTGTCGTCATTTGCTTTGCCGATTGTTCTCGCTCGTTCGCCCGCTAATGTCGGAACGGTAAGATGATAAATAATTCTTAAACTAAATAAAATAAGCACACAGACAGTCACAATGATAGATACAATTGCAATAAATATTGCAGATTGAATGGGGCGCGTGTTACCTCACGTTGACTGGTAATGTTGTTGTTTATCTTACGCTGGTTGGCTTCTTTATGACGTTCGACCAAGATGATTCAGACTACAACATGTGGTGAATGAATTACAACGTTCAGTACTTACATCTTTTGCAATATGATAAAACATACGTAACTCGTAAATAGGGTAAATACCCAAAAGAAGAACTTTGCAAGGAAAAAAATACGAGTTGAAAAAATTTTTTTTATAACGTCAAAGAGGAAAAAAAAAAACATAATAACGTGCTAGAGCATTGACTGACGGCTACGCTTTAATTTTTAAACTAATCACTAACAATCTCTATATACGAATAATATTAAAATGGAATATTATGTCGATTTTTTTTTCTCATTAAGATCAAGCAGTAGTTATTAGATTGATAATATAGTTAGCTGTTGTGAAAAAACTTGAATTCCATATAGAATAGTATTTTTTGCAATCAGATAAATAAAAAAACAATTAAATATATCCAATTAATATATTGAGTATTTTAACTCATGTAATATTGCATTTCTCGTGGAAAAAAAAAGTTGAAAAATGTTGCTGGAAAAAACGCAACAATTAACGACTGTAATGAACTCATTGATGGGAAATACACTTTTTTTTTGTATGATTAACAATTTGAAAAAAAGTAATATAATTAAATTAAATTTAATGATTTTTTTTCTCACTTCTGTGATTGTATATTTAATAAACGAAATTATTAGTTTCTGTATAGGGAATTTATTTGTCTTTTTTTTTTCTTTCTCGTTCGAGAGTATTATTAATTTCTGAAGGAAAAATGAAATATATTGTATTGATCGAGCAGTTGGACAATTAATAACAGACGTAGAAATTGATTGTCACGTCAGGTATTTGTCGCACGTCATTCTCGAATCGATAAGCCTGTCGCATACAAAAGCTTATCGATAAAAAAAACTTTTTGCCACGTTGCTTTTTATAATAATAACCACACACTGCGTCGTTTATAAGCTGATATAAGCATCACTGCAAAAGGAAAATTGTGTTATGGATTGGAATAATGGTAATCATTCGAAGGAACCTGACGGTACGCAGTTTAATTAAATTCTAGATTAATTTTATAGTTTAATAAATTAATGAAAATAAATTTAGGTTATGTTGGTAGGAGGAAATTTGAGAAAAATGTTCACTTTGCTCAGCCACCGGCGTCTCAAGGTAATTATATGACTAATAATTCCATTTAAGTTATGTAAATAAATGTAAATAACTCGGATTGCAGATTACTTTAACGATCAATCAACTGCCGATGATTTTTTGGAACTTCACCAACAAGAAGCTCCATCAGACAATCAATCAATTGAATTATCAATTTGGAGTCATTCTAGTAGAGCTTCATGCGCCGCAAGTAGATACGATGAATTTTCCAAAAAGCCTCCAAGTATGAGAAAATATATCATCATATGTTTCAATTATATACTTTAAATATAATGTATTTACAGGTTATTCGGACTTCGATTCTGCCGGGTATTCTGGAGGACACTACAATAATAGAGGCAATGAACCGTTAGATGGTTAGTATAAATATTGAATTATAAAAAATTTTCAGTGATAATATTTTAAATAATTTCCAGATTATCCTAATAGTGAAGAGGATAGTGATAGTGTTCTATATGAAGAAGATATCCACCAAAAAGCAGATCGGAGGCAATCGATGATTGTTCTGCATTCTCAGGATTTACCGTCAAGAGCTGCATTGACCAATACAAATGGCGAAAGTAATGAATATAAATTTATAAAAATCCAGGATATTTTGCGTCGAAAAATCGACACTACAAATATTGATAGTTCAATTGAAACGATGGTAAATCACATAAAGAACCACGAAAATTTGATGCACGATGGTATCGGGGCTGAGATGCGTCGTATTAAATTATTGAAAGAAATGCCCCAACATCTAAGCATCAAACGGAAAATCAAAGCTCAATTATCGTGCTCTGTGAATGAAAATCAATCACGAACTTTGGGCTGCTGCACTCGATTAGGATACGCTATGAGTATATATTTTATGAAGGTAATTTTTTTTTCCAATCAATAAAAATACATTATAACAAGAATATATATATTTTTTTCTATTAGAAAACGAAAATTAAAGTTAAAGATGCCACGTCGAGTATGGAGCTCTGGTACAGCGCTATAAAATCTATTGAAAGTCATTTTGGAAGTGGAGTTGCAACCTACTTTAAATTTTTAAAATGGTTATTTCTGATGAATCTTACAAGTTGCGTTCTCAGGTAATATCAATCTTTTACAACAATTTTACAATTCAATCCACAAAAACTAAAGTATATTTATTTATAATTTCAGTACTCTTTTTCTTATTACACCTCAATCACTGCGAGCCATTAATAATCAATCAACTTTTTATTTTACTGATCTCATATTGGGTAATGTAAGTGTATTTTAATTTTGACTATTTTTAATTTTAATATTAATCTAATAAATTTTAGGGCGCATTGAAAAATTCAATTTTGTACTATGGATACTATTCAAATAGTACTAATACCAGTATTATTCACGACGATTCTAAATATCTAACATATAATATGCCATTAGCGTATTTTGTAACAATGTTTTGTGCTTATGTGCTAACATTTATTCTGTTGTCGATAAAGTGAGTATTTTTTTATTATTTTTAATATTTAATCCTACTTATATATTATTTAAAATTTGTTTTAGGGTTACGCACTCGTATAAACAGTGTTATATTGAGACTGCCGGAGGAGCAAGGCACAATTTTTATGTTAAAAAGATATTTTGCAGTTGGGATTACAGTATTGCCACACAAAAAGCTGCCTCAGAATTTTCCTCGTATGTTTATCAAGATCTGAAAGAGCTTCTAGCTGAAAAAAATGAATCTGGAAAAAAGTCAACTTTCGGCGATCAACTTACGTATAGAATGATTCAATTTATCGCTACAAGTTTATTAATTATAGCTACTATTGGCATTGGAATTGTTATTTGGGTTCTGCTGGATAAATTCTTGAGCAATGACAATGAGTCGCCTTCATTGCTGGCTGTAATACCAGCTGTAATAGTGGGAATTATGAGCTTGACTCCGATGCTGCTGGCACCGCTGGTAAGATTAATATAATTTTACAAAAGAATTTAATTATACATATGTTCTATTTTATTTTCTAGATTAAAATTGAGCAGTATAAATCAAAACGTAAATCTCTGCATGTTAAAATGATTCGAGTTTATATTATAGCCGTTGTTACTATAGCAGTACTTCTTGGCTATTTAATGTCTCGTAACACTAATAGGTGTTGGCAAAACGTATTGGCACGTGAAATTTATAAAATTATGATATTTGATTTTCTAATATTTACACTGGGTAGTCTTGTCATAGTTATAGTACACTACTTGGTGCGTCGCATGTGCTATAAAAAGTTGAGCATGCCGAAATTCGATGTTGCCCAAAATACATTAAATTTGATTTATAATCAAATTTTATTTTGGGTTGGATTTTACTTCAGTCCACCGCTTGCAATTCTTATCATTTTAAAAATACTCTTTACATTTTATATCAAGAAATTTAGTTTGATGAAGTTTTGCGTACCTCCATCAGTCCCTTGGCTTGCAGCGCAGACTGAAACACTTTTTCTCGCTCTAACATTTCTTGGTATGACTGCAGTACTAGCTATGTTTGGCTATATTCATTCGAATATTCAAAGCAATGCATGCGGACCATTTACCAATAATGAATACACATTGAACGAAATTTTAAATAATATTTTAAACATTTCGCCTAACGATACATTCTCGAAAATTATCACGCATCTTACACAGCCTGGTATTGTGGCTGTTATATTAATTTCTATGAGGTAGATTTTTTTTTTGTTGATCACTGTAATATTTATTTATTTATTTATTTGATTTAATTGTAAATTTTATTTTATTTAGTGTTGCAGTATATTTCTGTCGTGCTAAAGCTCAAGCTAACAGACGAATGGTGCAAATTCTTCAAGAAATGCTGGTCCTTCAATCGCGAGATAAGGACTTTTTACTTGATCAATTTCACATAGAATCCAACGAAAGTAAGTAATTAAAAGTAATTCTAGAAAATACAGTTATCTGTTATTTTATAAACATTAAAATGTCGATATTTTAGATACCTTGAGTCGTCGGAAAATTGTTAAACAAGCTTTAAATCATGAAAATACATTTGAGCAGGCGCCGTTGTAAAGAGTATTATAACAATTGCATGATTTATAAATCATTGTATGTCAGGATTTGAATATTGACTCTCAAAGTATTAAATTTAAAATTAAATTCATATATTCAAAGAGTTTATTTTTTCATTTAATTGTTGAACCTATTCACCAATGTTGTCATGGAAACGGGAATCTTGTTAGTAGCTGTGCATGCACATGAGACGCTTCATATACAGAAAAAATGCCTTTTAGCGAAAATAAATTGCTGAAAAAATCATCACCACCGTGGATACCACTGATCAACGATGGAAATATATTTCCGCAAACATCTCACGTGCAGGAAGCAATGGAATATATGAAGAATTTACCTGTGCTCCAAGAAAAGTCATGGACAAAAGCAGTGCCCTATAAACACTGGTTCGAATACGTCAAGCCATCGGAGAGTATAGCAAGTTTTTATACCCCGAGCGCAGCATCATTTCGCATACGAAATTTGTCGAAAAAACGACGAGTTGACAATGAACAGTGGTGTCCCAATAATTTTCTTACGACAGAGGGAGAGCTCGAATATCCTCCGCAAAAGTATGTTCGTATTCATCAGCAGGCGATGCAACTTCGAAGTCAGACAAAAGCCAAAATGCTCGATTCAGAACCGAAAAATATCATTAGTCTTGTTGATTTGGCTGATGGTACTTGGCAACAACGTAAAATTCAGAAGCAAACGCTGAAAATACAGAAGCACGAGGCTGAAATGAAAAAACGTCAATTGGAAATATTAACCCGAAAAATCTGTGAAGAAAATGTGGGTAATTATTTATTTTTTATACCTAAAAAAAACCTTATGAATTAATGCTGATATTGTTTCAGGATTTGCGCAGTAGACAAGCAGATATGCCAAGATCAATTGAATCTCAGCGAGCAGAATTGCTTAGTCTAGTAGATAAACAACAGAACATTAATATTTCTTCTGATAGTATAGCCCGGATTGATTTTTTAATCAAGGGTATTGATGAGTATCATATTGAACCGTATCTTACTTCAAACATAGACGAAGCTTTAAAACGACTGTCAGACAATTTAAAAAAGTGTCAAGAGTAAGTATAACTCATAAGAAATAATAAATTTTTCATAATACTTTTTCACAATTTCAGATTCGAGTCGATATTGAGCAATTTAACATGCGAAATCATCGAGGATTACAAGAATAGCATGCGATTAGCTATTCTAAGCTATGTTTTGCTGGATCCTGGTGAGAGGAAGCGTTTGTTTGTCGAGAAAATACCAACACAGTATCCAGTACTGTATATTCGAGCACCTGTGCCGTGGCATGATGCATTTATTCGCTCAAGTCACTACAATTACCACAATCTCTTCATTGGCAATGAAATATTACGAGATATTCGAGACTTGTGGTTTGCAAAGTACTGCAAGTAAAATAAAAAAGCGGAAATTTGTTTTTAACACAACTTCCATGTAAATTTCAGGTATTTTACTACGAGAATAATTCGAGTTAATAATTTCGGACAACTTCCCATATCAGCGTTGAATTTGGAGCCGATAGTTGAGACTCTTTGCAACGAAGCTAGTGATTTTCTGTTGAAAGATTGGCTGGCAAATGTAGCGGAATTGTTTCTTGAGAAGAAAGATGCTTGGTCGTATTTATTCGATCCAGCCGCAGATGCTTGGACGGGTCTGGTAGAAAAATACTTTCGCAGTGTTAATATTTTACTGTCAAAGCAACTGCGAATTATAGTTATCGAGACTTTAACTGAAATGAAAAATTTCTTTGTCCAATACATCGATGGAAATTTCTTCGAGGATGACTATACAGACTTTAAATTCATCAGGTAGATATGCACACATACCAATTGTTTGTTTTTGTCTATTAAATGTTTGTTTTAGGACACCATTCATCACGATAACGGTGGAGCCAACGATTGGAAGCTGTGATTTAAAATTAAAACCAAGTATTGAGGAAATGCACGATGTTGTATCACGATGTTTTGATAAAGTTTTGGCTGTAGGAGCAACAGTGCCGAAAATCGAGAGCATTCTCTTCCCGGAATTTCGTGAAGCTGGATATATGTTCCCCGTATCACGAAACGAAACCTCGGTAAGTTGACAATACAATTAGCTCGGTTAATAAATAAATCACTCAAATAATTTTTTTTTTAGGTGTCGGAAATAATAAACAAAGCATTGGCCTCCGTCCTGGCAAATAAAATTGGACCAGAGTTGTATTTAAAGAGCTATGACGACTTATTGTACATTTTGGATGGTCAAGCTAGTAAAAGTTTGGATAATTATTTTGAAACTCAGCCGATGGCAATTCTACGTGAATTTGGCAGTAGAATCAAGGGTTATGATACAATCAGTGGGGAAATTTGTTTATTTAGATCGAAAATACCGTTGAATATGATTGAAATTGATTGTACAAAACTCAATGAAATCATGAGAAAGATTCTTTATGATCTTCGTTCTCGAATATGTGACTTTTTTTTGGAAGAATTGCGAAGTCACAATCACGAATTGTGTCATGTTTTCGATGAGATTGCTGACAGAATTGCCGGAATGCCTGAGACAACCCAGGAAGTTGTGGAGTTGCTGAATTTTCTCTTTCATAGCCGTGACAATACAATGCTCAGTTTGCAAAATAAGTTGTCACGTTGTGCGGAAATAATGATTTTTTTGTTTGATTATCAACCACTGACATTGGAGGATATTAACTTAAATAGTCGGACACTCACGTGGCCAAAAGAGATGGAAACGGTGATGGAATTGGCATTGAAGCGTTTGAATATGAGAAAAGAATTTGTTGAGGGAGTTCTTCGTACACGTCGAGAGAATTTCGAGCAGCGAATTCAACAGATGCAACTGGCCATTGACGATTTTAAGAAGAAAGATCCTCCCGTACTGTTGGTTGAGGAAATGGAGCAGGCAACAGAAGAAATTGAGCAACTTTCTGTGAGCATGATAGAAATGAAAAATGAAGCTGCACAAATTAATGAAGAAGAAAGACTGTTAGATATGGATTTAAGTCCGTATTTTTCCTTGCCCAATATGTGCTCGACTGTCGAAACTTTTGATAAACTTTGGCACACTGTTCTTAACTTTCATCGAAATTACGAGAAGTGGTATTTCGGGCCATTTATTGGTCTCAATGCTGATGAGGTTCGTGAACAGACAGATAATACATGGAAAACTCTGTACAAACTTGGTCGAGCCCTGTCTGATACTCCTGGATCACGCAGAATTGCCGAAATGATTCGCGGGAAAGTCGAGAAATTTAAGCAATTTATTCCAGTTCTACAAACTATTTGTACTCCGGGTTTGCAGCCGCGTCATTGGCAGCAAATAAGTAAAGTTGTGAACACAGAGATAATTCCAACCGACAAGAGCAGTCTCTCGGACATGATTGAGCACGGTTTATCAGTGTATATTAACAAACTCGAAGAAATTTCATCGGCTGCAACGAAGGAGCACGCGTTGGAGAAAAATCTCGAGAAAATGAAAAATGAGTGGATTGAAATTTCCTTTGATTTAATTCCATATCGTGAATCAAATGTAGAAATTCTCTCGGCAGTTGATGACATTCAGGTGTTACTTGACGATCACATTCTGAAAGCTCAGACTATGCGTGGCTCGCCGTTTGTCCGAGCATTTGAACGTGAAATGGAGGATTGGGAGACAAAGTTGATCAGCATGCAAGATATCATAGATCAGTGGCTAACGTGTCAGGCGGCTTGGATGTACCTGGAGCCAATATTTAGCAGCGAGGACATCATGAGAAATATGCCAGTTGAGGCGAAGAATTTTCGAAAAGTCGATAAAATTTGGCGAAGTATAATGACAACAGTTGCGCAGAATAAAAAAGTTATTAACGCTACATCAATCAACAATATGCTCGATCAATTTAAACTCTGCAACACTTTGCTCGATGAAATTCAAAAAGGTTTAAATGACTATTTGGAGAAAAAGCGTTTATTTTTCTCCCGATTTTTCTTCCTATCCAACGACGAGCTACTCGAGATCCTTTCCGAAACCAAAGATCCACAGCGAGTACAGCCACACTTAAAGAAGTGTTTCGAGGGCATTCACAAGCTGCGTTTTACCAAGGACGAGGAGATAATCGGCATGATATCAGCGCAAGAAGAGTATGTGCCGCTGAGCGCTAAGATTTATCCAGCTGATGCCAAGGGAATGGTGGAGAAGTGGCTTCTCCAAGTGGAAGAAATGATGGTGATGTCGATGCGAGATGTTGCTCAAGACGGTGTGATTTCTTACTTCAAAGCCGTGCGCGAAGAGTGGATTTTCTCATGGCCCGGTCAAATTGTACTCTGCGCCAGTCAGATCCACTGGACCAGCGAAGTGTGTGATAGCATCGATAACAACTCTACGAATAAGTACTACAAAAAATGCTGCGAGCAGATTGATAAAACAGTGGATTTAGTGCGGGAAAAGCTCGAGCCTGGAACACGGATAACATTGAATGCTCTTATTGTTATTGACGTTCATGCGCGAGATGTTGTGAAGCTTCTTGTTGACAAGGAAGTGAGAGATGTCATCGATTTTAATTGGATCTCACAATTGCGCTATTACTGGGTGGAAGGCGGGATAACAGTTTCAATGATTACGACCGACGTGAATTATGCCTTTGAGTACCTTGGCAATACTTCTCGTCTAGTTATCACGCCCTTGACTGATCGCTGCTATCGGACATTGATGGGAGCAATGAAATTAAATCTGAGCGGTGCTCCAGAGGGTCCGGCAGGTACTGGAAAGACTGAGACGTCGAAAGACCTGGCAAAAGCCGTTGCCAAACAGTGTGTCGTGTTCAACTGCTCTGAGAGCTTGGATTATAAGGCGATGGGAAAATTTTTTAAGGGCCTAGCTCAGTCTGGAGCCTGGGCGTGCTTTGATGAGTTCAATAGAATTGAACTTGAGGTACTGTCGGTCATGGCTCAACAGATTTTATCCATTCAAATGGCCATCGGCATGAATGTTGAACGTTTTGTCTTTGAGGGAACTGAAATTAAGCTCAATCCCACTTGTAATATTATTATCACGATGAATCCTGGCTATGCCGGTCGTCAGGAGCTTCCGGATAATCTCAAAGCACTGTTCAGGACTGTGGCTATGATGGTGCCCGATTACGCGATGATTGGCGAGATCACTCTCTACTCTTATGGATTTAATGACGCTCGAAATTTGGCAGAGAAGATTGTTCACACGTACAAATTGTGCTCGGAACAGCTGAGCTCGCAGAGTCACTATGATTATGGAATGCGAGCTGTAAAAACTGTATTGACCGCTGCAGGAAATTTAAAGCTCAAGTATTCAAGTGAAGACGAGTCAATTTTAATTTTAAGAGCTATTATTAATGTTAATTTACCGAAATTTCTTGCACAAGATATTCCACTGTTTATTGGCATTTACAACGATCTGTTTCCCGGTGTTACTCTTCCCTCGCCGGACAGAGAGGAACTTATTGATTTGATAAGGGAAAATTTAGACAAGCGCAACCTCAAGTCTACGTCCTGGTACGTGGAGAAGATTGTACAGATCTATGAGATGATTTTAGTTAGACATGGTCTGATGATTGTTGGTGAAACTCTTGGAGGTAAAACTCAAGCTTATCAAGCTCTTGCCGACGCTCTTGGAGATTTGTCTGTGAAAAATCATGCTGCGAAGGAATTTAAGGCTATTTATCGAGTTATCAATCCCAAAGCCATATCACTGTCTCTTCTTTATGGCAGTTTTGATCCTGTGTCTCATGAGTGGAGCGACGGAGTGCTGGCTAATACATTTCGAGAGTATGCTCAGTCTTTTAACCTCGAGCGCAAATGGATTGTCTTTGATGGGCCGGTGGATGCTGCATGGATAGAAAATATGAATACAGTACTTGATGATAACAAGAAATTGTGTCTGATGTCTGGTGAAATTATTATGATGTCGAGCAAGATGAATTTGATTTTTGAACCGGCAGATTTGGATCAGGCGTCACCGGCTACGGTCAGTAGATGTGGCATGATCTATATGGAACCGTCGCAATTGGGTTGGCAACCAATTTTTCACTGCTATAAAAATATATTGAAGGATAGGATGCTTCCAGAACAGTTTGACCTAATTGTCGAGCTAATTGAGTGGTTGACAAAACCAATTTTTCTCTTTGTTCGATCGAATTGTGAAACATTTGTTAGTATATCTGATTTACACATGTTTTTGGTGAGTTATTGACAATATTTAATTGGATTTTTATAATAAATAATTATTCATCTATGGTTAAATTATCAATTATTGCAGTCATTTACGAGGATTCTAAGTGCGATGCTCGAAGGCGAGGGCCAAGTCAGTACAATCTGGTTGCAGTGCGTTATGCTGTTCAGTATGGTCTGGGGTTTTGCTTCAACACTCATCAGCAACAGCAGAAAGAGATTTGACAGTTATTTACGGGATTTGTTGGCCGGTGCTAATATTAATTATCCAAAGCCAAAGATTTTTAAACTGTCAAAGCAACAATTGTTTCCGGATGGAGGTACCGTCTACGACTGGGTGTATGACAAAAAAAATAATGGCACCTGGATTTCCTGGCTAGATCTCAACATACCGGTAATTACTATACATTTGTTATCGCTTTGTTTAATTTTTAACAATCTTAACAACAGTCTGAAATTATTCATTTCAAATGAACTAAAAATTGTTTCTTTTAAACTTTTGCCGTAGAAACCTCTGCCACCAAGTGCCAAAGTTGCTGAGCTAATAATTCCAACAAACGAGGCATCAATGCAGAAATTTTTCATGTCCAAATTGTTGCAACGATCAATACCTCTGCTATTTGTGGGCCCAACGGGCACTGGAAAATCTGCCATTGTACTCGACTACTTGATAAATTTGCCCAAAGATAAATATATCCAGAATGTCATAAATTTTAGTGCTCACACGCGAGCTGCCCAAACACAGGAGATTGTCATGTCAAAGTTGGATCGCAGGAGAAAAGGAGTCTACGGTCCCGCCATGGGTAAAAAGTGTGTTTTATTTGTCGATGACCTGAGTATGCCCAGGAAGGAGATGTATGGAGCTCAGCCGCCTGTAGAACTCTTGCGTCAATGGATCGATCACGGGTATTGGTTTGATCCCAAGGATACCTCGACTCTTTATCTCGTGGATATGCTCATGATTGCGGCGATGGGGCCACCAACAGGCGGCTCGAATAACGTCACGTCCCGGCTCACTCGTCACATGAATATCATTGGAATCGATGCTTTCGAGGATGTTACAATGACGAAAATTTTTTCGTCAATTCTCGATTGGCACTTTGAGAAAGGATTCGATCCGAGTGTAGCGCGATTGAGCAAAATGATTGTCTCGGCAACAATGAGCGTATTCCACGCAGCCATCATCAACTTTTTGCCCATTCCAGCAAAGAGTCATTACACATTTAATTTACGTGATTTCAGCAGTGTCATCAGTGGCATTGTGTTGGTGCCAGCCGCGAGGGTACGTGAACCCGATAAAATAATTAAATTGTGGATTCATGAAGTCTACAGAGTGTTTCACGATCGTCTGGTGGATGATCAAGATCGTGAGATGCTGTTTGACATGGTAAAACACACAGTTCATGATCACTTGCAAGAACCTCTGGAAAAAGTCTTAGCGAGCCTGCTCACTGAGGGCGAAAAAACCATAACAAGTCGACATATGTGGGATTTATTTTTTGGAATATATATGGAGCCTGATGCTGATCCGAAAATTTACGATGAAGTCACCGATCTTGATGAGCTCAAAGAAAAAATGGACTACTATTTAACAGAGTACAATTTAGCGTCTAAAACTCCAATGCCCCTCGTGTTATTCCGCTACGCGATTGATCACATTTCCCGGATATCGAGAATTCTTATGCAAGACCGAGGAAATGCTTTGCTAGTTGGTGTTGGAGGGTCTGGCCGTAGTTCGTACACGAAATTAGCAGCTAGTATGTGTGAGTATACTTTACAGCAGGTGGAGGTTACAACGATTTACGGGCCAGACGAGTGGAGAGAAGACTTGAAGAGACTTTTGTTAAAAGTCGGCTGTGAGGGAAAACCCGTAGTATTTTTATTCACTGACAATCAAATAAAAGACGAATCATTTATCGAGGATATCAATATGATTTTAAACACCGGTGATATTCCCAATCTCTACAGTAGCGAGGAAAAAGCTGAGATTCTCGAGAAAATGACTAGTGTAGCACGAGAAGCAGGTAGTAAAAAAATTGAAACAACACCAATGGTGCTCTACAACGTTTTTATCGAGCGAATAAGAACGTATTTGCACTTGGTCATGACTATGTCACCGATTGGAGATGCTTTTCGCTATCGAATACGTATGTTTCCATCATTAATCAATTGCTGCACGATTAATTGGTTCACACCGTGGCCAACGGATGCGTTGGAAAGAGTGGCGACAATGTCGCTAGAAGAGGTGAACATAGATGGGGAAATTCGTGAAAAATGTGTCGTCAGTTGCAAGACATTTCACGAGACAGTGCAGCATGCGAGTGAAGATTACAAACGGACACAGGGGAGAATAAATTACGTGACTCCCACGAGTTTTATCCAATTAATCAAATCGTTACAAAGATTGTACGGTGAGAAAGTTGATCAAATCTCATTGCAGCAAACGCGCTACGAAGTAGGATTAGAGAAACTCGAGTTTGCCGCCGGGCAAGTGTCCGTAATGCAGGATCAACTTCACGCACTGCAGCCAAAACTAGTTGCTCAATCGCAGCTGAGCGACAAACTGATGATAAGAATTGAGCAGGACACAGTTAACGTTGAGGCAAAGAAGGAAGTTGTCGCGGCGGACGAAGCGCTGGCGAACGAGGCAGCCGCAGCCGCGCAAGCCATAAAGGACGATTGCGAAAGTGATTTGGCCGAAGCAACGCCAGCATTGGAAGCAGCTTTAGCTGCCTTAAATACCCTCAAGCCATCGGACATCACGATAGTTAAATCTATGAAGAGCCCGCCGGCGGGAGTGCGTCTAGTGATGGAGGCAGTGTGCGTTCTGAAGGGCGTCAAGCCAGACAGGGTGCCAGATCCATCCGGATTAATTGTCGAGGACTACTGGCAGGCTTCAATCAAGCTTCTTGGAGACATGAAGTTCCTCGAGAGCTTAAAAACCTTCGACAAGGACAATATTCCACCGGCAAACATGAAACGTATTCGCGAGCGGTATATGAACGACCGAAGCTTTCAGCCGGAGGTGATTAAAAAAGTCTCGACGGCCTGCGAGGGCTTGTGCAAGTGGGTTCGTGCCATGGAAGTTTATGATCGGGTTATTAAAGTTGTGGCGCCAAAGAAGGCAATGCTAGCGGAGGCTGAGGCTGAGTTGGCTGCGCAGATGGAAACATTGAATGCCAAACGGGCATTGCTGCAAGAAGTCACCGACAAGTTGCAGACATTGAACGACGAGTTTGCAGAGTGTATGCGGGAGAAGAAAAAACTCGAGGATCAGATTGACCACTGTATGCAGAAGCTAGACAGAGCGGAGAAGCTTTTAGGGGGTCTCGGAGGTGAAAAAACGAGATGGAGTGCAACTGCCGCAAAGCTTGGAGCTAGTTTAGGCAATGTTATAGGAGACGTACTGTTGGCTTCAGGAATTCTCGCATATCTCGGAGCATTTACCGTCAACTATCGCAATCAATTAATCGAAGAATGGCACACTCTGTGTCAATCTTTATCGATTCCATGCAGCAAACAGTTTATACTTGCTGAAATACTCGGTGATGCCGTGGAAATCCGATCCTGGATGATTCAAGGCCTTCCAGCTGATAATTTTTCAGTTGAAAATGGGATTATCGTTAAGTATGCCGATCGTTGGCCGCTGATGATTGATCCTCAAGGCCAGGCTAATAAATGGATTAAGAATATGGAAAAACATAATAAATTGAGTGTTATTAAACTCACTGATTTGAATTATGTTAATGTAATGAGTAATGCTATTCAACTTGGATTACCAGTTTTGCTGGAAAATATTCTTGAAGACTTGGATCCCCTTCTTGAGCCAGTTTTACTCAAGAATATTTACAAACAAAGTGGAGTTTGGTACATGAAATTTGGAGAATCTGTCATAGAGTATAGTACAGATTTTCGATTTTATATTACTACCAGACTGAGA
Source organism: Macrocentrus cingulum (assembly GCA_002156465.1). Classification (NCBI taxonomy): domain Eukaryota; kingdom Metazoa; phylum Arthropoda; class Insecta; order Hymenoptera; family Braconidae; genus Macrocentrus; species Macrocentrus cingulum. The sequence goes on along the minus strand of MVJL01001449.1, from coordinate 137,799 downwards.
AATCCGCATTATCTTCCAGAAGTAGCAGTGAAAGTAACAATTTTAAATTTTATGATAACACCTCAAGGTTTGCAGGATCAGCTGCTTGGAATTGTTGTTGCCAAGGATCTTCCTGCTCTAGAGGAGAAGAAAAATCAATTGATAATTGAAGGAGCAAATAATAAACGTATTCTTAAGGAAATTGAAGACAAAATTCTAGAGGTTCTCTCATCGTCAGAGGGTAATATTCTCGAGGATGAGACGGCAATAAAAATTTTGTCATCGTCAAAGCTTCTTTCTGAAGAAATTCAAACAAAGCAAGAAATTGCAGCCAAGACAACGATTGAAATTGACGATGCACGCAATGCTTACAAACCTGTGTCTCAACACGGCGCAATACTCTTCTTTTGTATTTCCAATTTGGCCAACATTGATCCAATGTATCAGTACTCATTGCCGTGGTTTATAAACCTCTATATTGTCGCAATAGCGGATAGTGACAAGACTGATAATCTAACTAGTCGACTGGACAGTTTAAATTCCATTTTAACTCGAAGCATTCATCGAAATGTCTGTCGTTCGCTGTTTGAAAAAGATAAACTGATATTTTCACTAGCTTTAACGGTGGGAATTTATCGAGCTAGAGACATGATTGCTGAAGATTTGTGGGCTTTTCTTTTAACCGGAGGTATTACTCTACAAAATCTGAATAGAAATCCAGATCCATCGTGGTTGACGGAAAAATCCTGGTCCGAAATTGTCCGGGCGTCGTGTCTGCCTGGTTTTGAGATGTTGCAGCAGTCAATTGAGCGTGATAATAGCCAGTGGAGGGCTTTTTATGACTCATCCAATCCTCAAGATCTCAATTTCCCAGCGCCTTTTGAAAATATCTCTAGCAATGAGCTCCGCCGCCTTGTCATACTACGTTGCATCAGACCGGACAAGCTTGTGAGCGCTGTTGAAATTTTTATTGCCGAAAATATGGGACAACACTTCATCGAGCCACCGCCATTCGATCTCCAAGCTTCTTATGACGACTCGAATCACGTTACTCCACTGATTTTCATCCTCTCACCCGGCTCTGATCCCATGGCCGGACTGTGCAAGTTTGCAGAAACTAGGGGAATCCGGAAGAAGAATCTCTTGACGATATCACTCGGCCAGGGACAAGGGCCACTCGCTGCCAACATGATTGAAGCGGCTATGAAAAGTGGTGAGTGGGTCGTCCTGCAGAATTGTCACTTGGCCGAATCGTGGATGAAGCAATTGGATAGAATCTGCGATGAAGTAGTTACGCCTGAAAATACGCATGTTAATTTTCGAATGTGGTTGACAAGTTATCCGTCCAGGGTTTTTCCAGTTTCTGTTCTGCAAAATGGCGTAAAAATGACGAACGAACCGCCCAAAGGATTGAAGCAAAATTTATTACGCAGCTATCTCAATGATCCGATTTCTGACAGTCAATTTTTCGACGAGTGCTCGAAAACATTAGAGTGGAGATCATTGCTCTTTGCTCTGTGCTTTTTTCACGCTGTTGTGCAAGAACGCAAGAATTTTGGACCACTTGGCTGGAATATTCCTTATGAATTTAATGAAACTGATTTGCGCGTCAGTGTTCTACAGCTTCAGGTAGTTGAAATAATAATTATGATCCTTTTAATTTTATTCTGACATTCGATTGTTTTTTTTTTTTTTTGTAGATGTTTTTAACCGATTATGAGGACGTTCCTTTTGATGCACTGCTGTATTTAACCGGTGAATGCAATTATGGTGGACGAGTTACCGATGACAAAGATCGTCGTCTATTAAATTCACTTTTGAAAAATTATTACAATCCCAGAGTGATTGAGAATCGCAAGTATGCTGTGAAAATAACAAGGGAAAATGATGTTCTAATTATTATAATTTTTTTTAGTTATTCGTTTTCACCAAGTGGAGATTACTGTCTACCTAGTAGTACAGGCTACGATGAAACTTTGAAATTCATTCGAAGTTTGCCATTAAATCAACGACCTGAAGTTTATGGCCTACATGATAATGCTGATATTACAAGAGACAATCAAGAGTCTATGCAACTTTTAGCTGGAATATTACTTACACAAACGCAAATAACTGTTGGTAGAGTTGAAGATGATGTTGAGGGTGTGATTGCTACTCTGGCAGCTGATATTTTTACAAGAATGCCCGATGAATTTGACATTGAACTTGTGTCGGAAATATATCCAGTGCTTTATATGAACAGTATGAATACCGTGCTGCGACAGGAGCTCATGAGATTTAATCGACTAATAGCCGTGATGAAAAATAGCTTGGAAAATGTACAAAAAGCATTGAAAGGACAGATTTTAATGTCGCCACTGCTTGAAGACGTTTATTCGAGTATGTGTATTGGAAAAGTTCCAAAACTTTGGAGTTCAAAGTCATATCCTTCTTTGAAACCTCTTGGAAGCTATGTCAATGATTTATTAGAGAGAATAAAATTTTTTCAAGATTGGATAGATCATGGAGTTCCTGCAGTTTATTGGATTTCTGGATTTTATTTTACTCAGTCATTTTTAACAGGAGTTTTGCAAAATTATGCTCGAATGCACAAAATACCAATTGATCAGCTGGATTTTGAGTTTGAATTTACGTCATATCTAGTTCAAGATGTTGATAAAGGACCTTCACATGGTGTTTTTATAAGAGTAAAAATTTATCTACTATTAAAAATGTAATTTTATAACTGTAAATTGAATATTTTACGTCTGAATTCGGTTATAGGGGCTGTTCTTAGAAGGCGCTCGATGGGATAAAGTAGCTAGAGAATTAGCAGAATCAAAATCAAAAATAATGTTTGATTTATTGCCAATAATTTGGCTGAAGCCTGTAATTTCATCGACATTGAATTCTTCTTCAAATTACGAATGTCCAGTATATAAAACTAGTGAAAGGAGAGGTATTCTTGCGACAACTGGACATTCATCGAATTTTGTTATGTTTATTTTAATACCCAGCAAGATCGACGCATCACATTGGATTAATAGAGGAGTTGCTTGTATAACTCAACTTAATGACTAATGGTATATTTTATAACAAAGATAAATGTATGTTATTATAAGAAAATATTTATACACTATAAATTTGTCATATTTAAAAATAGTAAATAAATAATATCGCGTCTCAAAAGCCAAAAAGACGTGTAGGAAATATCTTGCTGTTTGAAATCATAATATCTTAAAAACTATTGAAGATAGTGATTTTTCTTAAGAAATCTTTTTTGTAGAGAATTTTATTAGCTACAAAAAAGATCCTCAATAAAATTTGTCTAACTCACACCGTTATCAAGATATCAGCAAGTGAAAAAGTCTGAATTTTTTTGCAATCCTACTTTAGAGAGACACGCGATATATATTCAAATTGGAAAGCGGAAATACTTATAGTATAATTATCGATACTTCCGTGCGAGGTACATGCTATAATTTGAGGTTAGAATACACGTCACATCGAGATGTTTTTGTTCCCGTCAACTTTTTAATTCAATACTTCATTTTTTTATTGTGTGATAAAAAACGTTTGTCAATTATTGAGAATTTTTTTTTTCACACAGAACTGTTGATTTGTAACACTGTTCAGTTGTTACATAACATAGTTGTTGTTTACACGCCGGTCTCCATATTTGTTCGATAATACAATGATCGACAAAAATGCTTAATTCTCGTACAACCATCTCTCGCAAATAAAGTCAGTATTATACGTATCTAATGGGTGCTATTGTAGTAAATTAACGTATAAATCGTAATAGACGGGACAATAATCACAAATACTGTGGTAGCATCGTGGTGACGTTCAAATTTCGCGCTTGTGACATAATTACGTAGTGCAATATGGCTTCCATGCGGCATCCGGCTACTTTCTAGACGACGGCCAGTCGTCATCTACTCATCTGGAGTAAAACCACGAGGTATTCACACTGCGAAATATCCTACATAGAGTAGCTTCTCTAGCCAAAAGTATAATTGAATAAAATTACCAAAGTTACAGACGCGAATAAAAAAGGCAAAAGACCTGCTGAAGGCTTGGGCAATGGTAATATTTGAATAAGATTCGATATCGCGGTACTTGAGGGTCGTGTCACGTGGTGGCCACCCACGTTTCGGATTGTGGGTAAACAAGGAGGAGAGAAAATATTTGTGCGATGAACAAGGAGTGAGAAGGAAGGCGCGGGGTGTGCACATAGGCAGGCAACAGTCCGCGGAAAGGTAACCGTGTGTCTCTTTGTGGGTTATAAGATTGGTCGTAGTGTCGCGGTGTGGACACACGATCATCAATTGATAGTTGAATAGGGTGGGCCGGCCATATTACAGGAAAATATACGCAGACGGGTGCTGCGCGTGAAACGACGAGTCGAGTTTGTTGCGTGAAGTTCTTGGTATTGGCGCAAGGTTGGCCACGATGTCGTCAACGTACTCAAATACTCCGGAAAGCGACGCGTGGGCGCTTCTTGCCCTCAAGACACCGGCTAGTCCAACCAAGATGCAGTGGAATCCTGAGAGTAAGGGTGCACCGATAGCACGGCTCGAGGGACGTGAATTTGAATATATGGTCCGACAAAGACGGATTACAATAGGACGAAACAGTAGCAAGGGTGAGGTGGATGTTAACATGGGCCTCTCAAGTTTTATTTCACGACGACACTTGGAGGTATTTTATGATCATCCATACTTCTTTATGACGTGCAATGGCAAGAATGGAGTTTTTGTCGATGGTGTTTTTCAACGAAAAGGCGCACCTGCTTTCCAGCTTCCAAAATCGTAAGTTCAACGTCACACTTTTTTTCTCCATCTAATATCATATCGAGCTCCCTACACTCAATAATCTCTCTCTAGCTCCCTCTGTATATATTGCATGCATTGTTTTTATTATTGTTTTTTTTCCCTGCTTTTTTTTTTTTTTTTTACGTCAACAAATTGTGATGATTCAGCGAGGTCGGGAAAAAAAAGAGATGGAAGGTGCTCGACTATGCTGAGAGAGTATCGAATAGTCTAGAGGTGCCGCATGGTCGACAATCTAAGCCATGTGGTATCTCCAAATGTGCACGTTTTATATTTATTTTTACATTGCATACATGCACTTATATACTTATTATAACCTAGAAAAATATTTATCTGTCTATATATATATAGATATAGATGTTTTTTGAGATGACGGTTGTTTGCAATATAATGTGTATTAATACTCATTGATTATAATGAACGATGGTAATGTATGGTCTTAGATAATGTGCGTGTAATGTAAACAATCTGTGATTCTCTGAATTGTAGTTGTGTGTATGTATTTCACTGTAGTAGAGACTCAATGAACTAGAGACCTTGAGTGGTATTAGTGGCGTTTGAAAACAGAAGAGCAGCGCAGTGCTGTGTTAATAATAAACTAGATAACTCAAGCTACCTAGTATAATGTAAAATCAATAAATGCGAATAAGAAAATGATATAATTGTTTTTATCGTTTGTTGCAGATGCACGTTTCGATTTCCAAGCACAAATATAAAACTAATGTTTCAATCGTTAGTCGATGAACAAGATCAAGGTAATGTTCGTGTGGCATCGCCACCAAAGCACCGAGCACCATTGCCACCATTGCGAATTAATATTCCTGACACAGGCTACAGCAGTCCCTTTCCATCACCCACGGGTACGATCAGTGCGGCGAATTCGTGTCCAGCAAGTCCCAGGGCAGGTCAGAGTCGTCGAAATATTTCAGATGAATTACAAATGGTTGCTGCCTATGCCGCAGCAGTCGCAATTGATCCTCAGAATTCTTCAGGTGATCGACAAGAGCCCGGCCAGAGTTCCAGTAGACAGCTGAGTCCAGATCCGGGAGCTGACGCACGATATCGCCACAGCAGCGGTGGAGGTGGTGGTCCAGGGGGTCCCAACGGCACAGCAGCTCACTACAGCCCACCGAAGGATGACTCCAAGCCACCCTACTCCTATGCTCAACTCATCGTTCAGGCCATTGCTTCAGCGCAAGACAAACAGCTTACCCTGTCGGGAATTTACTCCTACATCACGAAAAACTATCCATATTATCGGACTGCTGATAAAGGATGGCAGAATTCAATTCGTCATAATTTGTCGTTGAATCGTTACTTTATTAAAGTACCTAGAAGCCAAGAGGAGCCAGGCAAAGGCTCATTTTGGAAGATTGATCCTCAATCCGAGGCAAAATTAATTGAGCAAGCTTTTAGAAGACGACGGCAACGCGGTGTGCCATGTTTCCGAGCACCTTTTGGATTATCTTCTAGGTTTGTATATATATTTTTTCGTATTCTTCAAATTATAATTTGTATCTGTTATTAATTCAATAGAAGCGCACCAGCTTCGCCATCTCATGTGGGAATGAGTGGCATCATGACACCTGAATGCTTGAGCAGAGAGGGCTCACCAGGACCTGAGTCCTATCCAGACAGTTCAGTTTCATCGCCTGCAGGACAATTGTCAAGTCAGTCAGCTCCAGGATCGCCTGGCCATCCCTATGTTCCTCCAGCAGCTTCTGCACACAAAGGCCGACTTGGGCAACAAACTACAGTTGGGACTAATGGTGTTAACAACGACGGACCGAAGGAAGGTGGGTCATTGGATTTATTGTCTGGAGGCTCTAAAATTTTAACTAATTTTAATAATAATTTTTAGAAAAATATTATGTGCCTGGAAATGTAGTAGAAGAGCAATTATTATCGCCAGCTGGACATTATAGTCCAGTTATTGTACAAACAAGTTATAATTACAGGTGAAGTTTGATTATATTTTGTGGTTGCTAATTTTCGCCGGATTTATACAACTGTTGATGCTTTTTTTTCAGTGGTACATTCATTGGCCCTGACGCAGGCGTTGGGGTGACTAAACGCGTTCATGAAGAACCCGATAGCTCTCCAGGCTCTCCGGCTCCATTGTCAATTGTTGAGAGTCCCGAGCCGTCAGATCATCAACAGAAGCGACAACGTGTCCATGATGCCGATGGCCACTGAACAATTTCATTAGCTTCTTTATTCTTATACTGTAGGACATTGTTATGACTTTATTTTCCCTAATTGTCAGACGAATTGTCCGCTCGTTAGGATTCTCTCAGCAAACGAGATGCTTGTGAACAATCGTCAATCATTGCGTAAGTTTGAAGGAAAAATATGTTTGTCATGTTTTTATCTTTATTTTTTTTTTGTTTCTTTTTTTTCTCTCTTTTTGAAGGTCTTGTTATGTTCCATGGATTAATAATACCGTTGAGAATGACCGTGATAACATAGAAATTATTATATTAGTCTTTTTTTCTTTTTTTTTTTTTTGGGAAAAGTATTTTTTGTAGTTAGATTGTTAGATTGTAAAATGTTCGTATAAAATCTTGATCGATTTTTTCATTGATATATATATATATGTATGATTGACCGTGTAAAAATCGTGAATTGTTTGTACGAAAATTCTTTAAGGAAAAGGACAAAAAGACAATTTTTCTTATTTAAGACGAGATGAGATATTAATATTGACTCGTTGAGTGGATGGTCCGTCTGACTTTTATACCCTAGAGCCTTAACCAATTCTTACTCGGCGTAAATGACCAAGCTGTTATTTTAATAATTCACAAATAATTGCTGCAGTCGCTTTCGCGAGTATAAAATCTAGGTACACCAGGCGTTAAAATCATCATACATTCACATAAATACATACATATTGATTATCGCGCTTTGTTACAAATCTCGGATCAATGGATTATTATTGACGAGAATAAATTCAATTGTCAAAAATTGACTAATATTGCATGACTGCATTCTTGATTATTGAATTATAAATTTTGATTTTATAAAACAATATTTAATTCAAATTATCGAGAAAAATTCGAGTTATTGTTCATTCTTCCTCCTCTACGTGTTTGTTTTGTTTATTTAAGGACACAACTGTGTCATTTAGCAATTATTACAACGACGAAATTATACAATAGGATAATCGCAGTATGCTTCTAGCAAAATTATTTCGATTAGAAATTCTATGGCAGGTAATTTATCATGGCATTTAAGCGATTTAGAAAATAGATAGACTGCAGACTCATATCAATAGCAATTAAATACAAAATATCGTCAACACACAAAAAACACATTCACACAGATACAAGTTATCTCATTTGCGACTGTCTCAGTTGATTGTTCTACAGACTGAAAGAACAACAAAATTTTTTTCTGCCATCCTTATATGATCAAATTAATCTTGCAAACCATGAGATTCAGAACAAACAAAAATAAGTTGAAAAAAAAAAAAAACAAATAATGATAAATACTAATAATAATAAAAATAATAATAATAAAACCCGATAGAAATAATAGCATTACTGAGAATAAATAATGTGTGATTGTTGATTATTCGACCCTGAAGTTTTTTACGACTTGGAAAATCGTAAAAATCAATTATCTCAAGTTGGATTTTCACACTTTGAAATAAATCACATTAGGCTCACTGAATTTCTATTCTTTTTTTCATACACTCGTATAGAAAATTGTGGGCCTGAACAAGAAAAAAAAAAAAACAACATCGTGTTTTTTAAATAAACACAAATTTGTATGTATATGTATTATATGTATTTACACTCGTAATGAGTCTATATATGTATAGTATATACACAATATATAATTAGTTGATAAAATATAAACAATTAAAAATCAAGTAAGAAAGTTTAGCCACTGTCTATCTTGATATTCATTATCAAATCTCCTCGTGAATTAATATCTCTTTCTCTGTTGAATCTCCTAAACGACGGAATACCTCAAAAAACACACAGATCGTGTAGTACCAAATGACAAATTTGCATATGTTTTCGCAGGCAAACAGTGTGTGTTTTTGTAGTAAAGAATGAGAGAGAGAGAGAGAGAGAGAGAGAGCGAGAGGAAAGGAAATAAAACAAATTATATATAAGCCATCTATTTTTATGATGATTAGCTTAAAAAATAAAATGAGAGTAATTAAAATATGAAAACTAATGAAATAAAAGTGAGTAAAAAAGCTTATAAACAAAGAAACAAAACGCTAGTTAATCGGTAAATTGTTTATTATTGTGCGTAAATTAATAATGAATAATTCGATTGTTCTCTAAATTGATAATAAACATTTATTTGTTTACAATAATCATTTATTTTTTTAATAATATATATTTGTGCGCAACTATTATTCAGGTCTGAGGTTAATGGTGTATGTATTAGGCAAAAAAGAGATTATAAAAAACGAAAGAGCAAATGAGTGATGAATTAGTGAAGTTTTTATAATTTTTTCACTAACAAAAAAAAAAGAATATTTGAATATAAAATTTTGTTACACATAAAAATCAGTCATTTGTCTTGAAAAAATTGTGTTTATGATTAATTATTGACGACACGAACAAACAAAAATTAAAAAACATAAAAAAAAGTATTTAATGAAACATTTAACGAATGGGTGTGGCATGTTTCATAAAACTTCGAGACTGTGCACGTACAATAAATATAATAATGTGTACGCAGTTTATACTAGAAAAAAAAAGAAAAAAAAAAATGTTTGTAGAAGTGTCAACCGGCCAGAGGCTTGGTAGATATAGTTATTGTGATTCTGTTCGCCTGCGAAACTGCGACAACAAATAAGTAAATAAATAAAAATGTAGAGACAATTAATCACATTGAAAGAAGAGAGTGATTGATGAACTAAATACGAGAAAAAAAAAAATATCGCTGGTTAATTATGATGTAAACATCACATTTATGGAACGAAATATTAAATAAGTTAATTTTCTCTTCAATTAAATAAATAATAACATTACTGCATGTACTGCGATTCAAAACAATACATGGAAAAACATAATGTTGAAAACAGTGTGCGTTTTGGAGATAGTATTTTCAATTGATGGCGAGTTATAGACAATTTTTGTTTTCGCACATGTTAATAAACACTCTATATAACACATATGCAGGCAGTCGTGATGCAATACATACACGTAAATCGAATAATACGCGGAACGAGCGAATGTAAGAATTTATGATTGATCATAAAAATGTCTTATTTGAATGTATTGACAAAAAATTGGAGCTTTGGAATACAATTTGAAGAAAATATACAAGTATAATCGTTATATTACTCGTTTTTTTATATTTTCCAAATGGAAAAAGTGGAAATATCAGCTGCGGCATGACGCTATCATTGTTGAAGCTATCGCGAGATGTTTTGCAGCCTATCCTGACGATACATATCTTCTTTTGCCGATATCCAATTAATCTTGCTCCCGGAAAAATTTCTTCAAGTGCTGTACATCTGTAAAAATTGAAATAACCATGGTAGAAACTTTGATAAAATTGTTATCTCGAATATAATTCGCGATTACTACGATGTATAGGTAGTGTTATCGTAGTCACATCGCAAAGACAGGCGTGAAATATTAAATACACTCATCCCTCGTCGACTTAACTGCCTCGAGTGAAATTGATTCTCCCCCACGTCCGGTTTCGCCGTTGGCTGTCGCACGCTTGTCGAGTGGAAAAGCATTTCGCTGTTCAAATTAAAGCCGCCTACGTAGTCTCTCAGAGCTCCATGTAGCCATTTGTGGTTGGACTCTGGTGCGCCTCTCTCTCGCGCGCTCTCTTGGTTTCAGGGATCCAAGTGATCCCTTTTCTGGCGTGACGCAATTCCTTTGATTTATCGGGGGCTACGATAATGCACCAATCTATTACTGTAGGGACAGTGAGAAAGTAAAGGTATAAGAGGTCCAGCTACACCGTATTTCCATTGCTTGTAAGCTTTGCTCTTTCGAATTTATATGAATAATCTAGAAATTTCATAGTTGAGTCAGTACATACAACTTTGAACGCATTTTTCTCAAAACGATGTTTTCACAGTCGTTGACCACGAATTTTCAAAAATCGTTCGACCGATCGATCTAAAATTTTAACACAACCTTCTCAGATATATTTCTCAAGGATTAATCAAAGTAATAAGATTTTTGCTAATTATTTCTATTTTTTAAAAATAATTTTTCAGGAAAATTTTTCTCGAAAATCCAAACTTTGTGTTTAAATAGTCATTAATTTGAGAAAAAAAATCTGAATTTTGATTACTCTTCGATTAATCCCTCGATTTATCTATTCTATAAAAAAATCGATACTCTTTGTTTTTGTAAAATAAAATACCGTATCAGAAAAAATTCATAGAAAAACGTATTTTTTTCGGAGCTTGCAACTGGATATAACTTCTTAAAAATTCAATAAATTGATAAAAGTACGATAAATCTATATCAATTGTTCCGGATTATGTATCGTTGGCACATACATTGGTAATTTTAACCACGTACAGAAATAATCGGGCTTTAAATCTAGACCACGGACGACGATATTTCATCAAGTTATGCGGTGCGATGGCACACGGATTGGCTGTCGTGCAGGAAAAGCTTTTTTTTCAGTCATATATGGTTGCTGAATAAAAAAGGGGGAATAATTTGAAGCGATTTCCATTACACACGACACTGCCAATGTGCTATTTTAAATAATCTGTTAGTGAGGAGAGTTGAGAGGACGGAAAGAACGAGAGAAATGGCAGAGGGAAGTCGAACGACTGCTGCCGAGGTGAGTTGGAATATAATGAACGAGAGAGAGCACACGAGAGTTGATATAGGACTTATATTACACGGCACAGGTGCAGCCTGAAGGTGAGACACAGACAAAGCACTCGCGAGACCGAGTGTGTGCATGTGCAAGTTCTCGCAGGCTTGGGAATAGTCAAAGCTGCTATATAGGCGTACACAACTATCCATGCAACCCCACAGGTCATTGGTTATGGATCCTTACGGGCGTTTAATCCGTAATGGCCCATACATACGTGTCCCGACTTCGATAAAAGCTAGCGCGGATCTAATGCACGTATCTCGTGGTTTTCTCGGGTTTTCGAGCTCACTCCAAAGTCGGATAAACATTCAGGCTCGTCCTGACGTTACAGTAGGACTACAAAAAATGGTTAAACCACAGAGCACACCTCTGGTCTATACAAAGCGATAGTTTTCATAAAATAAGCTATTCGCATAAGGGGTGTGCAAAATTATTAAACAGTTCTTCCTGGGTTTTTGGCCAGTGCGGGCGTCACCAGGAGTGTGGTGAGTGAAAATTTTCGCATATTACCAAGTAAAATTCAAATAAAATCCGCATCTGGTATATCGAAAAAGACGATGTTTGCATTGAAAAAGTAGATTTAAAAAATGTTGATTTCATCGAATAATTATAAGCAGTTTATGCCAAAAATTGTGTTGTTTTTACATATATCAATGTGGGTCACACTATTCGTTCATTTACATATTCAAAGCGAATTAATAGAATAGAATACGAGCATATATAGCATTTGAGGGCTATAATTTAATCTGATATTTTAATAATATTTGTGCGGCTATTAGAATAATTTTCTAATTCAAGTAAGTGCATATAATTTAATTGTAGCGAGACGTTGTATACCGTCAGTCTGTTGAATCAATTAGGTTTGTCTGAAATTAACTGTCTCTTGTTTTTCTTCGTCGTTCCGCCCGTAGAATTTCTTCGGCTCAGTGCGGTGTCTACTGGCAGCTGGTGTGTATCTCAATCTGCAGATAGAACAACTGTGGTTTATTGGCCTTCCGATTTCTGTGACACATTGAATTCCTCTTGACATCTGTAGCAGGAAGAAGTGGATTGCTTTTTATTCCTTGCCCATGGGCGGATTGTGGGATGCGACTATCGAAGATCGATAAACACCCTTGGGTATAGCATTTTAGATTCAATGTACTTATAGCATATATTATCTTGATATCGACCACATGCTGGTGCCTGTAGATGTCCTGTACAACTGCCCAGGCAAATTTAGCATATATTTATCTATAGCTATGCCAGAAGGGCAGTTGAATCCTAAGCATTTACTCGGATCTCCTCACTGAGAAATGAATTTATTATCAGTACATAAAATTTATTAATAGTTAATAAATTTCATATTTAGCACGTGGTAGAGCCAATGTATAAATAAATCGCTGCTTGAAAGTGAATTAATAATTTGCTTACTTAACAGTTAATAAATCGATCTTAACAATTAAAAAATGGTTCTTAGTGTAAAAAAATCAGAGTTTTCGTACTACTGTCGCAAGATTAATTGTTAATAAATCGATTTACCATAATCCTCATCTACCAAATATATCTATGCGATAAATATAAATATAAATTGTTTTCTCAGTGCTCTCATGGTAGATATTCAGTATCCAAGCGCAAGCTAAAAGCTCGACACGTTAATACAGAGATTTTTCATTCGACAATTAATTGGATGGACATGTCGATGGATACCCAGTTAGGCTTTTATAGGAATATTGAAAATATTTCCGATTTTGCGACATGTCCTGATTGATGGAGGGATTGAATTGTTTTACGGGGTTCATCAGGGCCAAATGAGTTTTTTCGCTTTTTGCATTTTCATATGATTTTTATCTTCAGCTGTGACATGTGCGAATTGTGAGCAGCTTTTATTTTCAATGCAGATGAGTTTTACGATTACTTATAGTATTTTTTATAGATTAAGTAAAATATATTATAATAGAATTTGATAAATGTGCTGGAATATTTGAGTGTTTTGAAGTGATTCAGTGGCCGGGAAAATCCGCGAGAGTATACTCTCTGGTAGGAAGCAAGTGAATATATAATTTAATGGAAAAAGGCGCCAGGTGACTTTTCTGGTAGGAAATGGCGGCCATTAATCATCTGTCTGAAGAAGCTTGTACACGATCCTGTGCACACCCTGGCGCGTACTTCTATAATCTCGTTCACGGTGTAGAAGCCAACAAAAACTTACCTCTTACCACCTTTATATAGCAATATTGCTCTCGACGTGACTTTCTCATTGGGTAAACCGCCGTGGTACGACTGCTAAAATCATTTCGAGTATATCGAGAAATGAAATGAGACCTTTTGTGTGGAAAAACGACCAGTGAAATACCTTGCTTCAACGTACAATTGAAATATATATATGTACGGGTATATACCTTGGCTGATGTGGATATTTATTACTTTTCTGGTGTTTCTGGTTAAATATATCTTCTTGCAGCGATGCATTTACATACTATTATTTTTTCTCTTTGAGTTTTAAAATTCTATTTATTGAGATGAAAGCAACTATAGGGGGAGGGGCCGGGGAGGGAGATTTGCGAGCCACTGGTCGTTTTTCGTCTCATGAAATTGGAATTCCTTGAAAAATTTTCTGTTAACTTTGAGTCTTTTTCTCGCGAAGAGTATACGAATTTTGTTTTTATTTTTTGGGTTTCAAAAATCGAAATTTATGTTTTAAGAGTAGTCCAAAAAATCTGTCCAATAAAAACATTTGCTAAAATTCGTCCACCTATTGAAACCTGTGATTTTTTGATACGAGGCCAAAAAAATAAAAAATTTTGGACCACAATTATACATATATATTAGAGCTTTTGAGACACATAATGATGAAACAATGATTATACTTATCAATCTGATTAAATGAAAAATAATATTCGTCCGACGTATTCGGAAATTTTCCGCTTCGTAACAAATACACGATGGGCACCCACGTATAAGTATCTATATGAGAAAGGATTTCTCTATTTCTATTGGAAACTTTGTGACAGTCGACAAAAATACGAGGATCGAATTAAACCAAGGGGGAGAAAGTTTCCATGTTCGTTTTTTCTTTCTTCCATTTTTTTTTCCTCTTTTTCTACCTCTGTCAATTCTTTCTCTCTATCGCTTTGCTTCGCCAAAGAAAGACGACTGATCAATATGTCTTCCAGCATTGGTAGAAATCTCCAGACACTCGTTTTTAGATTGAATTATTATCCTGTGGGAGGAGCCGGCAAAAAAGTGGCATAAATAATCTATGACAATTGACAAAAAACATAGAAAAAAAAATAATAAAAACAGTAAATTCAATTTGTAAATAATTAAAAATGTAGTTGCAATAAAAACATAAATTTTTAAGTAAAGCATCTTATCTTCTTTGATATGCTGTGTGTGCCTGCAATCCAAGGATTTTCGAGAACTGAACGGGTGATGTAGAGGATGCGCGCAAAGTGATGAACGCTCTTGAGCTATCACAAAAGCTGCTTTGGCTTCGTCTGGGCCCATGAAGCTTGAAAAGAGAGAGACGAGATGGATGATACCTCTTCCACCAAGACATCCAATTCTTCGGGATAAAATATTTCCATTAAAATTCATACATCCACGCAGTCAACGGGTTAATGGGTAGAGGAATATCACGAAGATCACATGCATCAAGCTTGGCTTTGCCTCACTAATGCGTTATCTCTGACTCATTCATAATATAATACAAGGTTGAATGCATTCTCAAGAGCTCTGTGACGAAACTACTCTATATATTATATGACTTTGTGCCGAGCTGATGTACTGCAAGTATATGGGTGAGGTATTGTCTAAAATTGATTTGGAATATGTATAGCGAGATTTCGAAATCTGTGCAGCGAAATTCTGTCAAGTTTCGGCAAATTCCCATTGTGCACGACATATAGACATAGAGTCTATTGAATATTTCGTGCGTGATGTTCTTCGAGTATGAGCAGAATGTCAAATGAGTAGACAACATGAGCTTTCAAAGGTTTTGAAGCGATGAAAGCCGACGAAGCAAGAGGAAGCAACTGAGTATGACTCGGTGAAAGACGGGTGTGTAATGGAACGGGGGAATACGAGAACGGAATAATTGTGAAGAGGCAAAAGCCAAGTTATATTTCGCCAAGAATTTCATCCCACTCACGCAGATGCATCTGCCTCTGAATTATTCGCGCAAGTTTATCTAGTTAATAATAAATGTACAGGGACTAAATTATCGTGAAAAGATCATGGCTGTCGTGTTGGTTAAGTTAGGCTATAGAGTAGGGCTGGTAATAAGTAGACGTAGGCCATCAAGTTTCGCAAGTGCGAAGACATATATAACCCGCAAAGACGCGGCGCGAATTACTGCAGTTCACTGAAGATCGTATATAGCTATTGGCCACGATATTCCAGGATGAGTCTTGTAATTAACCGGAGGAAAATTCCACGAGTGTGCACGAGCGAATCCAGTGAGTTTGCCTCAAGTGAAATTATTCAGAGAGGAATAATATTCTAGGCTGGCGATAGCTATATATGCACGACTAACTCTCATGCACAAAGCAAATAATCGAGCTGGCAGAAGTCGAAAAAAAAGTCTTGAAAAAAAGAGCTTCGCTGAAAATTCAGGGCGTAAGTTTCATATTTTGTTGATTGTGCCAAAAAATGATGTGTATTAAGTAAAATATCGATGATAATTTGTCTTTAATTAGGGTAGAGTCCAAAAAACACCCTTAATAATTTGCAACCCCCTACAGTTATATCATTAGATTAGAACGCAAGTCAAAACATCAAAATTCACTAAAAATAACGACCGTTTTTTCCGTGTTATCTTCATTAAAAAAAGCAAATATCAAAATAAGCATCAACATTCATTAGAGCTATTTCTTCATTTATTATTCTGCGGCTAGATACGAAAAGATTTAAACTGTTGCGCTACCCAGCGAGGTTTTCCAGCCTATTCTCCATGTAGTAAAGCATTATTTATTTTTCCGTGGCCGAGTAGTCGAGCAGTTTACATGTACATTCTGAAAACGTGAAACAAATAATTGTTTTTTTTTTTTGTAAATCCAGATTTGATAACTCCCTAAAGAAATAATTTCGAGTATTTTTTGGCGCTGATCGGTATACACGACTGAAAAAAAACTCATAGTGTGCAATGAGAGATAGGTGTGCCACACACTGCACTATAAACTACACTCGGTGAGTTTTCGCGCATTAAGGGGAGTTACAGCTCGCGGCTTTTTCCCATTAGGCGCCATGATTGCTTTAATTTATTGACCGACAAGGCACGCGCTCTGCTGAATTCTTACTTTTTCCCTCGCCCGCAGTGTTCTCGCATCAGAGTTATTGGTGAAGAAATTGCTTGTGGATAGACTGACGTATATATAGTTTATCCAAGCGATTTTCCAGCGTGATAACATCTGCGATGATAAAAAGCTCTTGCTGAGATTAAAAATGTCGACGTGTAATGGCGCAGAGACGCGAAGTAATATCCAGGAAGAAAGGTCTACCGAGCGCATAATAAAAAGGAGTCAATTAAAATTCAAATAATTTTACGTATTCTAACCATGATTCCAGCGTATGCCTCAACTCTGACATATTGCTCTAGTTCATTTACCGCTGTCATTCTTACTTCTATCTCAATTTTTTCGCCTTTTGTGCCCTCAAGAGGACAGCGCATTTCTTAGATTTTTTTGTTGGATATATAGTGCACTCTGCAAGCTGAGAAGTTTAGAGCCTGGATGTCGGTAACAGAAGAATCTCTTGAAGAAAAGGGAAAAAAGAGGAGACTTGGAACGTGCAATCTCCGGAAACGACCAACAGAACTTTTTTAACTAACCTTTGTTTGCTTGTGGGAAACAGTAGACCGACTACACTTAATACTTTCAGTAACCGGTTCACTTGATGGTCATATATCCTTGCAAATTTATTGCGCTAAAGTGTTTCGTATCTGTCAAATAAAAATATAAGTTGGATTATTAGTTAAACCAGCATATTTTTATCTGTGGCAACTCAATTCGCGAAAGGTCAAAATCCACCAAAAATGACTATTTCTTCGTGTTTTCTCCCCGTGGATGACCTTGCCCGATTGAGAGGATGTGTCTAGCGTATTGGGGAGGTAAAAATACATCAAATGGTGGATAGAAAACCAAAAACTATGAATATCTTCCCATTGAAAGGCACAAAATCTACGTCGAAAGGTCATAATCCAATAATTTTTAAAAATCCTTCAGAGATCGAAATAATCGAAAGAAATCCCTTCGAGTTGTCCAAAATTTTTTCCGGACATGTCAGAGGAATGAAAATAATTTTTAATAATTCTTTCAGGGATGGAAATAATTAAAAAAAAATCTCTCTGACATGCTAGTACTCGTTATTAGGTGAAAGGTAAGTTTTAATTTAAAATTCAGCTAGAATTTATTTTAAGTATTAATTTCGGCGTGTTTTTAGATCCGACAGAGAGGATGACCGACGACTCGTGTCGTGCGCGCGTGAAAAAAATGGGAATACGCGAGGCATGTAGACGCGCGCGCCAAGAGCTTCACTGTACGGGAAATAAGGTGAAGAAAAAAAGCCTCTAGAAGGAAAGTAAAAAAAAGGAAGGAAGGAAGGAAGGAAGGAAAGCAGGAAGGAAGAAAAAAGTGAAGAATCCGCGTGTTAGAGCGCAGCATGGGCGGGCCCTGATCTTAAAATCCCTCGTGCTCGTTTCGGTGCAAATTTTCTTGAGACGACGTTAAATTTCGTAGTCAACTTAAAAAGCTCATTAGGCCTTTGGTTTTTTTATTGTTATATTCCCCTTTTTTTTTTACCTCTATCAAACGTGGCATGTTATACATGCACAATATGGAAATGTCAACCGGAGATTGATCATATTCTGAATTTTTACTATATCCTCATTTGAGGTCATTTGTCGAGCGAAAATTCCGGTAGAATAAAAAAAAATTCACTTGCACTTCCATGACCTTGCTCACATTTGTCGTCTTGTCTTGCAACAGATTGATGGCTCAAGTTTTGGTAAGATATTCAAGAAAATTTTGCTAATTACTCACAATGTTAGTCGGTGTGCAAAAGTTGGCCATTTAAGTCAGATGCTGTAGATATTACTTTGGCCTTTTGACACCATTTAAGATGTAGGGGACCAGTTGCTATAGAGATGTATTCCACTGCAGTATATCAGCTATAAGTTTGCCAAAGTTATTGTCTGTCAAATATTTCAATTTTATATTTTTTTGGGGTCATATTCAGTTGCAAGGCTGGAAAAAACGTTTTTTTTTTTTCTTAAAAATTTTTTACTAAAAAGTTATTTTATTCTACAAAAACAAAGAATATTGGTGTTTATAGTGTCAATGTCTAAATTTACAATGGCACTAATAATTTATAAAAATATTGATCTGGTACTCCTGCAGATGATCGTCTGAGCGCGCTCCAAAAAAATAGACTAGAGAAATCTACGGATTATTGAAAATTTTCGTGAAAAATTGTTGTAAAAAAATAAAAATAATTAGGGGAAATCTTATTTATTAGGTTAATCTCTGAGTAATATATCTGAAAAAGTTGTGTAAAAATTCCAGATCGATCGGTCGAGCCATTTTTTGAGAAATCGTCATCAGCGATGTTGGAAACATTGTTTTGAGAAAAATGCGTTGGACAATTACTACCTGCATCTTAAATTCTTTCTACTTTCCAACGCTCTCTATCTTCTAGAATATTATCCGGATGAGTTTGTAATTCCTTGGCTTTTGATGGAGTTCGTCGAGGACAGGCAATTGGAGCAGCACAATTACTGATGCACAAAGTATTTTTTTATCAGCCTTCTTTTTTATATTAGTTTACCAGGATGTTATACTCTTGTTAGTACATAAATAGTCGGCCCGAATAATTCGCTTAGTACACTGTGTGTGTGTGCATCCCCAGGGGAGGAACAGTGTTGGGCGTCGGGAGAATATTGTGAAATTAAATACGTTAGCCGTGGCGCCTCGCGTTGGAGCAAGTTTTTAATGGTAAATTATAGCGTAATTCGTTAATCAGGTCAGTAAGGTAAACTCAGAGAGCAAAAATCAGCAAACACTACATTTCCTTTTTTTTCATGGAGTATTTGTCAAAATAACTCGTAAATAAAATTTATATATCGGCAAAAGTTGGCATTATTGTTCGTCACTTTAGATATATACATATATGAATGCCATGAATTTCGAATTCGCGTTGTGGATCGTCTCGCGCTAGAAGCGATGCGAGTGTCTCTCAGTATAAGCCATAACCCATACGAATAAATATGGAGGAAGAGAATAGAGAGGCTGAGGGAATGTATATTCGAGAGAAGAAAATAGGTGAGAGCCACACTGCATTATTCAGTTTGCATTTGATCAGCTTATAGCTTAACACATGCGCGACCGAGCCATCGATTTCTTCCAGATAATATTCCACGATGCAATTTTCCGTCGATATAAGCTATATGACAATAACGATGCCAAAAAAAGAGAAATTACCTATAACATGTGTTCATTCGGTCGTTTGTTAGTGCAATTGCAACTTGGATGTATGTATTGTCTTTGAAATTGAAATTAAAAATTGTTTGCTCAGCCAGAAATTCCATTTTTACGTGCTTCAATTGTCAACAATGGTTGTGTTTTCAAATCTTTTTTCATTTATTGACAAGCGTACATTGACAAATTTAATATAATTGAATAAAACCTTTGACTATAGTGCTGTGAAATTGCGAAGAGATGTCAGGGTGTAGGTATACAAAAAGGGGAATTGCGAAATGTGGTTTATGTTTTAACTTTTCATTTTTATATACAAGAGTTATTACGTTTTTTTTTTTTAACAGCTCCGCGGAGAAATGGCTTATTTCTGTTTTTTATTTGAGAATATATTATTTTGTTGGATTTTAAACTCCCGAATAGAGATTTATTTTTATTATTAGGGATATAGCATGCAAACTTTGTGCGGAAAGTTTTCATGAGGATTTGTAAGGAGAATTATACAAGGCTCGACTTGCGCACTTGGACTGGGTCTCAATGTGAAACGCGTAGTATGCATTGTTCGACGGATATTCGATGGTATCCGGCATACAAGGAGTGCTTTCCGCGTCATTGCGGTGTTGGTTGAATTCCGTCGACAGTGGCCCTCGGACAATGCCTATTATCCGATGTTTCCTGAAACTTCCACTTCAACATTCATGACTCTCCACTGAGAATCGTAGTTCTACTGGCATGGGTGTTTCACCAGACTCTGTGTAGTGTGGTTCCATCACATGAATAACCCGCCAGAAGAAAATGTCCAATTCACCGAGAGCAATACAATCTTGTCAGAGAATAAATGCCTGAAAAATTAAAAAATTTTATTTCAATGTAAATATCGCTTGTTGAAAACTAAAAGAGTGTATTGTCAAAAAATTTAAACCTTTTTAACCGCTGATATCTCGATAATAATGCAAGTTAGACAAATCTTTTTTAAAACCTTTTTTATAGGTAATAAAATTTTCTACAAAAAAAGTCTCTTAAGAAAAATCGCTATCTTCAATAATTTTGAAGATATTCTAATTTCAAACAGTAAAAAAATTTTTCTTATACGCCTTTCTGCCTTTGGAGACGCGAAATTATATTTTACTACATATAATAATTTTATCCTACAACCCAGTGTGCATATCAAGATGTCGAAATGTGCGGGCTTTTGATTTTCATTCAGAAACTCAAGTCGAGAAAGTTCATGCTGTACAGAACAAGAAAACAAAGTTTAAACAAGTTCGCGTGTCGAAGTTCAAAGACAAGTTATACCCGCCACATCCACAATGATATATCGATTTAGACATTTTTGTGTCTAGTAAAACATGGAGAATAGCGTATACCAAACTGGACTTTGCATCAAGTCGTTCCTTATTGGCTTATTCCTCGTCGATGGATATTTTCAGACATCGTCAGGCTATAAGAATTTCTCGGAGGAAAATTCTTCCCGTCTATGAGGGACATCGCCTGCACAATTTTTCTCGCTGATCTACGAATAAGCAATGTCCGTTCCGTCTGTAACGTCGGATTGAATCTCGACGAGGATATGGATGGCTGAGGTAAACAGGATTTACGATTGGAGCCGCGCAGAGTTCCAATGCGTACACACACTCGCTCAGGACGTTGGCTGATGTCGCGCTGTCGGCTTTGGATAAAGGAGAAGGCATTGGAAAATTCAGTATACACGTAAACGGTATAGTTATACAGTACTCCACACGTGACTGTCGTGGCACGAACTGAAGGAAGGAGCCACAATTTGTTCGCGTGACAAATTGCTAGTTGCAATTAGTTGCCCAAGTTTCGGACCAAATGGTCTTGGGTGACGCCACACAACTTTGTGTGTTCACCTCGACCCTGGCTCGTTGAATTCTGTCGCACTGTATTGTCGCTGGGATATACGTGTTGGTTTAGTCATTGAAATTCATCAAATAGTCTGCGCAATTCACCAGCGTAATTGTTTTTCCCCTGCTGAAGCACTTGGACATTTTTTTATTGTTAACGCGCGTCAATTTTCTCCAATTTTTTCGTCTCACGAGCAATTGTTGATGAACTGGTGTGTGTATAACGTGCAGAATTCTCGTTTTCTGAATTGTCTGAAACGCAATTTCGACAATAGCAGTCCTTGGGTGAGTTAATTAAACGTTAAAGGGGCGCGATTAGTTGGCAAACTCCTCTAGCCGGTCGTGGCGAATAGAAATTTATTACACCCGTGTGTACCACCCCGAGGGTCAAGCCGACCTCATGTCCTCTTCCATACATGAGTTTCCAAACATATTCGCGATGGCATGACTTTTCGCTCGAAATAGGAGTTTGGACAGGGCGAGGGATTGAGTGGACAGTTTTTTGTTAATTAATACAAGTAAATATACCATTGTGAATTTCTAAGCCAACAATTAATTTTACTCGAGATGAAGGTAAGCCACAAGCTGATTTACCGTTAACTGCTTGATTTAACGAGCTTGTATTTCAGCCATGGGGTGAATCACCACAAGGTTGGGCAGCTGGGTCTTCTGCGCCACCAATCCCAATGCTGTCGCCATGGAAAATAGCATCGTTCGTCACTCCACGCCTGTAATATCCATATATACGCACTGCCTCAGAGGGTCACGGACATCTGATGCCCTGTCCTGGTGCTGCTGTAGATATATCCTGTAGACATCAGGTTGACCTACGGGATTTACGAGTTCCCAGTGTCCTTTGTAAATTAATGACTCTTGCAAAAGAATGTCGCGACGGGTAGGAAGGTGTCGACATGTTTACACTGATGCTCCTCCACGATCGAATTACATGGTTCGTTTTAGTCCTGCTGCAGGACGTAAAATCCATCGGATATTTCATTTTGTACTATCGCTTTTTTCCCCCGCATTATTTGGGGATTTATTTATATTACGTGGTTTACTACTGTTGACGCGATATGCAAGTTGCTAACTTTAGTTTTGAATATACCACCTCGCATTCGAAATTTTAGTTGGATATATTTTTTGAAATAATTTTAATTATTAAACGTTCGAGTTTGGATGGATACAATATATGAAAAAAATGGTTAAACCACCGAACACACTCCTGGTCTATACATAGCGGTAGTTTTCATATAAGGGATGTGCAAAATTATTAAAAATAGTAATATAAAAAATTTTTAACTCACTCCGCGCCCTGACACGTCTGCACTGTTCGAAGGCCTGGGAAGAACTTTTACGTAAATTATTGTAAAATTTGTCAAACAACAGAAAGGAAGAATTCTAGTCAAATGAAATGTCGTTGTCGTGTTGCCACAAGATCAGATTTTTCATCTACGTGACTTGGAATCCATATATGTAGCCCCAAGAGCTTAATCTTGACTCTACTCATTTTTATCCAGACTTTTTCTCTCGATACTTTTTCTACTCTTATCATAGATACCATTTTCGATGCTTCGATTTTTCCCGGTTGGCAGTCGTGCCAAGATTTGTGTGAGGTTTTTTTTTTTTTGTCACATTAGCCATATACTTACTTATCGAAACAGCAGTTGCTTCAGATAAATCCATCAATGTGTTTGTAAACTTGGCTAAAATAGTCGCAGTTGTGTCAACAAAAAGATATCCAACAGCGCGCGGATTTTTTGCCGTGATATCGCGCCTCTAAAGCCAATCGGACTTATGGAAAAATTCTCCTGCTGTTTTAAATCGTAATATCTTGAAAACTACTAAAGATACAAATTTTTTTTCAATGACCTTTTTTGTAGCAAATTTTATTAGCTACAAAAAAAGTCCTTAACAAAATTTGTCTAACTCGCATACTTATCGAGATATCAGCAACTAAGTAGGTCTGAATTTTTGGGTGATAAGCTCTTTTGGCTTTAGACACGTGAAAGCGACTTGGTGGGCCAGTTTGTTTGAAAATGCTTCGAGAATCACTCAGGGATTTTTCTGGTTAGTTGGATTTATGCAGTGGTACATAGGTTGAGCTTCACAGTTCATCAAACATCCTCGAGCAGAAATCTTTCGTGATGTGAATTTTAGCGCTGCAATCATGCGAACATGAAATGGACTGGTTACACACTATCCAATTACGACTGCATCACCATCCCTCTTTACATCAGTAACTACTTAATTACTTGGAGTTATTGGACCGGATATCGAGCGTCTGCCGGTCGTCGGCGAGCGCGTATGGGAGCTAGGTGATTGCCGACATCCCGTTTAACGAGCCGATGAGGCAACGTTCGTGTCAACGAATCGTGCGTGCTCCCCCTTTTAGTCTATAACACATGCACATATCTCAAACAATCCACGAAAAAAACAAACCACCACAATTATAATTAATAGCAAAAAAAGTAAAAAAATTTTAACTTATATAAAAAATAAAACTTTTTTTTATTTTTTACATTTTAATATTTTCATGTGAAATTTATCATTAATTTCGCTATCTATCACTATTTTCTCAATAACTGTTGATTTTTTAATTAGGCGACTGTGATCGCGATAAAAAAAGAAACAGAGAAGGCAAACGGAAGCCAATGTCCCCGGGAAAATCGACTCTAATTGGCCTACAACTTGAGTAAGCCGTGAGTACGATTGCCATTGGAAGTTGGGATGTAGTTTCCTTCTATCTACTTCGACTTTCGCCTTCTCGCCAGTCTGTTCAGCAGTAACTTAGTGCATGGGTAGTCAAGTTTACCGAGTTAACGACGCGCTAACGTAAACTCAACGACCAATTTTCGTATTGGCTCATGATGATAACACGGGAATCGTTTCTGCTAAATCAGTTGGGTTGAGTCGACGAGTAAACGGTTAAACACGAAGAGTGCTCATTAATTTTTTTCCATATTCAGCTTAACATAAAGATCCAATTTCAGATGAGACTAACAATACGTCAACCAGCAAAACAGCCCATCAACCAACTTTTCTTTAAAATTTGTTTTTTTTTTTTGAGGAAAGTTTGTGCAGCAGATTGATGGGCAGGCGCTGATGAACAGTTATACAACTTGGTACGTATGTATGAGGGTTTTATATAAAACATTACCAATGCACCATGATACATGGCGATGTTGGAGTTTATAGAAGTTTTAAAAGATTTTTTTTTCGCTTTCTAATTTCAGAGTGCGCAGATGTGTCTCGCCGGGTTTGTCCTGCTGTCATTAAAATTTCGTTCAATCAGCAGCAGATAGATTTTAATGAGGGTTTCGTGTGATACGGAGAAGAGCTTTGGATGTCGAGTTGCAGAAAGCAGATGCGATGTATCAAAGGTGCAAGAGAAAATGAAGGAAACAGCGCGATGGTAAAGGCACAATCGCGTGTAAGTACGCAAAGGGACATGAGTCAAGTTTCCTTGGTTCTATCAAGACTTACGTACACCGGAGAATCTGACTCCCAAAGGAGACAGAGGAGGTCATTCGCCTACTTGAGCTAGTCAACTTGCTCCTACTTCAGAGAAGACTATTTCCATTTGTTCTGTCTGTTGTGCACTGATGTGTGCACGTGTCTGCTCACCACTTTTGAGCCCCTCTCTCTTTTTGACTTCAGATCGCGTTCATATCTCTATTTTTTTTTTCATCCCGCTCGGATGCTCCACCGACTTTTATAGAGATCGATTCACACATCTCTTGGCTCACAGTTTGGTAAAAGTACCACGACGTGACTGGTGCTTTTTCTACGCTTAATCTTTAATTCACATTGTGTTGTTTTTGATTCCATTTGTTTAGTTTCTATTAAATTTTAAAGATGTAATTTATGGTTTTTATTTTTTAAATTCGTTTCTCTATATATTTTTTGTTCTATCAAATATTTTTATTGCGAACTTCTGGAAAATATTATATCGTTTACTATGGTTTCTACAGAGTTAAAATTTTTTTCTTATTTGAAAGCCAAGATTGATTGTTAATAACTCACCAGAATCTAGTACTATAAACGTATATTTTTTAGCATGTAAGAAATCAAATTCGCGATCTTTCAAATAGTATGCGTTAAATTTAAATAAATTTTCGTCTCAGTGTATGATATAATATTTATTTTTCACGAATTTCAATTTACAATTTTTCCTACCAATACCTGGTCATAAATAGACGAGATAAAATCAGTCACTCTCTTTAGAGCAGGAAATTATAGTTTGCGCCCTTTGACACTACAGTTTCATTGACTCCAATATCGTTTTTATTTTTTCCTCAACGTACTCCAGGAATTGATATATCAAAAAGTACGTTTATCGCACGGTACAAAGAGAGCGACTTATTTGTCTGCAAATTCAATTCAGAAAAGAAAAATCTGTCGGTATGTAATTGATGAATGAAAAAAAGACAATTTTAATAATAACATATCATTTTTCTGTGTCTTATTATTATAGAAGCATTAAATTGGGTAATAAACTTGATATGTGAGGCGAAATTTTCAATGAATGTTTGCCGCATGAGCATGCATCATGCACCTCAATTTCCTCTTTTCTATTTGCTCACGTCATGCTATTCGTTTAATGCATACCAATTTCACACGACACAATTCCCATTGCACTTGCAAATAGTCATTAACCATAATCGTTGATTGATCCTGATGGGTGTATAGAGAAAAACCGCTGGTACAATGGTTTGATATGTATTCGATACTTTTGTTCATGAAATAATTGGTGAAGTACACAAAGAAATAATTGGTGAAGTACACAGAGTACTTTGGTGGGAAAAAAAATTTTATACGCACTCATACACTTGTTTTTTCATTTATATAGGTATATCGTAATACTCTTTCTCTCTCTCGTTCTCGTGCTCGCGAGGCAAAATGGATTTTTCACCTGGGAATATTCCACTCTGCTATTATTTCTCCGTTTTTTTATTTCTGTTGATTCATCGAGTATTTTCGCGTTGTTGTAAATTCTACTTGCCGATGGTAAACCTTAAAAATAAAAATGATTAAGCCAAAATTTATTTAAGACGTTATATCGTGAATTAATCTAAGGAATAAGATTTCTGCTAATTATTTCTATTTTTTAAAAACAATTCTTCATAAAAATTTCTGTCCAAAATTCAAATTTTGTGTTTAAATTGTCGTCATCTTAACAAAAATTTAAATTTCGCCTATTTCTTCAATTAATCCATAGATTTATCTATTTTCTAAAAAAATCTGACCTATTTTGGAATTTATAATAATCCAAACCAGAGATATACCTATCGTAGTCAGCGTCAAACATTTTTTTTTTTTTGGAGTACGTTTACATCGTCTGTAAGAGCATATCAGATTAATATTTTTATAAACTATTACTGCTATTGTAAACTTATATATTGGTACTATAAACAATAATACTCTTTGTATTTGTAAAAAAAACAATACCTTGTCAGAAAGAATTTATAAAAAAAACGTCTTAACCCCCTTAAATCTTTCGCCTCATATAAATTATAAAGTATACATAAACGTTGAAATAATTTCCAAAGCTCTGTTGTACCATAATATAATCTCTAGCTTAGAACTATCGAAAATTCGTGAAACTCAACAGTGTAACATAAGTTTCAAAACATCCTGACGCCGTGTCTCTCACGGTGAATTAATTCCGCGGGAGCTTTCTCCTGATTTAGCATCCAAAGTTCTTATAAATATAGATATACATGCAAAAAGACGAGCTGCTGCATGTGAAATCCTCATCCTCGCTTCGAACGAGGCGATGCATTTAATAAACAAATACATATACAAAGAAGACATCAGCGAAGAAGCGTCGCACAGGACAGAGAAAACCATCAGATGAGGAAGCATCGCGTCAACCAAAGAGTCGTCTCTCAGCCGGTAAAAAGTCCTCATCAGCCTTTTCCCTCTCATCACCCCCTGTTCCCTTTCCGTATAAGCACACTGCGCGCCTGATGCTTCCACGCGAGAGAGTTTGCGCGAGTTTCGACCCGCCAGCGACCAGATCGTCACTCTGTGTACTTGGAGCAACGCAACTTTCGGGAGTACGCGTCAGTTTGCATTTGATCCTCTTACCGCGAGCGTGTGTTTATCTATTCCACGTCTTATTTCCATTGCTGAAATATTGTGCATTAAATTTGCCTATGTTTTCTAACTTGTGCGATCTCTGGTTCTCAAATAGTGGTGAATTTTGACTTCAAGGACGAGTGTGTGGGAATTTTTGAGTTAACTGTAGCAATGATAGGTAATTAATATTTGTTGAATTCTTAGAACTTTTGTCTATTACACTTGGCGAAAGAAAATGATTTTAAACCGAACTTTTATTGTAGTATTATTAAATATAATTTTTTACAGTTTATTAATAGAATTTCAATTTGATCCGAGTATAGGGGATAATGGTGTAGCTAAATTTCTAAATTTAATCGACAAGTGGAGTAAATGAAGAGGGAGTAGTATCCAGAGTCTATTTGACATTGTTGGATGGTTTCCCATGAGAATTGAGCATCACACAACACGACGTGGGTCCACTGGACCATCAGGTCTCCCCAACACTGCCCGCTAATTTGGGTCAAAGTTTTGTTCTCTCTAACTTTTGGTTATTTGGTGATAGCCACTCTGATTATCGTGACGATCGCTGTCTATATGCACTTTGCTCGCTCAACGATTGTGGTATGATTGATCGCGTAACCGTAATTATCAGTTTAGCGTATACTATTCATGCGTGTGATATATATAGATATGCAAGCTTTCCTCACTTGTATACATGTTGATTGAAATCTCTCGCGTGCTTCTATAGTCGCATTAATTGTCTCATCGTGTCATTCGGGAAACTAATCCAACTAATGTATTGATGACACCATTATTCTGACACACATTCATATTATTAAAAATCGTAGATTAAAATTTTTACAAATTCGATTTTTTTGAGTAATTTTAATTATTCGAAGGTTAGATATTTTCTAAAAAATTAAATCCCCTCAATGGAAGAAATAAATTATGATTTTATATTGTTAATAATTTTTATAAATTTAATGTAAAAAATGTTAATTTGATTAAATTTTTATCTATATTTGAAAAAAAAAAAAATTATGTTTTATATTTATTGAAAAAGTGCTTTAAAATTATATTTAAAAAGTTTTCAGAGTAATTTTATATAATTTAAAGAGAGGGTGTAATCAAATCATTCTTCTGAATGAGCATCAGGAGTAGGAGAGACAAAGGGATAAATTGTTCAAGTCGCGTTTTTATGATGTGAATTGAGATATGATTAAATTTTCATATTTCTGAAAAACCAGTGAATGGAAATACTTGTTGGAAAATATTAAAATCAGAGAATTTATACATATATTCAAAGTGATACAAAAATCATGTGATTATAGAGGTACAATTTTCCTGCATGTATAATTTTAAACTGCGAATTTAGCTAAATAACAGCTTTAATTTATTACAAATTATATTTTTAATTTAGTTGTATTTGAGAGGGGAATTAAATTATAAAATCGTATTTTAAACTACTTTATAATTAATCCAAACAAAAGAAAAAACAGAAATCAGGTCGTAAATATTTTTTTTGGAAAGTAAAAATGTATTTATTTGACATTTTCAACGATGAGCTAGAATATATCAAAGATATGCTTTTAAAGTGGTATAAAATTTCGTCGATATAAACTTCAAAGTACAAGAAATGAATCAAAAAGTAATGTTAGATAGGTAGAGTGTTTGTAGTACTGCAAAAATATCTGCATAAAGAGGGCAAAGTGCAGCAGATAAGAAACTATTTTTCTCCCTTGCTCGCTCTTTATATACATGATATGTACATCTAGTTGTATGGCAGTATAGTGAGTGAGTTTGCAATGAATGGTTGGGAAGAGCGAGGCGCTGGTGAAAAACATTTGGCGGACAGTGAGCCTGCAAGGGAAAGGAGCATGAATGTGAAAATGGACGAGTGAATAGAGAAACTGACCGGGGGGAAAAGAGAGCTTTATAGAAATGAGAAAGGATCAAAGAGCCGTGAGGGAAAACGTGACCATGCCAAATAGAAAAATAACTTTGTGACTGTTGATTTTTCAAATCACTGCAGTCTTTTCTTCCGTTTATTATTTAGTTTCGCGCAATCACTAAAGTTTTATTATTTCGGCTGAATTATCCTCACCTAGATTTATTTTACAAAACTTTTTTCGATTGCTGGAGACACAGATTTTTTATTATTATTTTTGTGCTTTCATTTGTCAAATTTTTTACTTGAATAAAGCGACTGAAAAAAGGGATTTTTCGAATACAAAAGCCGTGTTTGGTCACCCTATTTGTCTGCATACGCATATGTGTGCTATTTCTTGGCAGGCTGCACTTTCGCGCCAACGTTTTTGTTTCTGTCGATGCATAAACGACTTTAGCGAGTTTCGAGAGGAGTAGCAACCCACCACCCCTCAGATCTATACATATTTCTTCATGTTGTGCACTCTAAATAATTGATTATTTATCAATAAGCTGGAATATACTCGTATAGTTAAAATTTTTATTTCGCTGCAACTTTTTATCGTCACTACAATTTTTTATTACAAGATTCACTTGGATATTTTATAATTACTCAAATAATGAAGTTTGCTGTAACGAAAACTAAAGAGCTTTTTTTTTTTAAGTGGATTATTATGACTCAAATAATGTATAATTTTGCTGTAACTTAAAATACCTCAGAAAACAAAGAAAATGTACACATGCAACGTTTCAATGCTAATAGTCACAAAAAGTGGTGCGAAAAAGGAAAAAAAAAATTGTTTACAATCAAATTTTCACCATTTTTCCCGATTTCAAAATTTGTGAGTGGCTTCTAAAAATGCTTGTATTAAACTGAATTTTTTAGAAAGCTTTTAAAACATAATAAACTATAATTTTTTTCATACGAGACACAAAAAACAAAAATAGTCGATTTATTTGCGCTACCCTAATACACAATTCAAAACTTTGAATTTATTTTGATGCCGCCGCTCAATATATATACTCGGTACTATATACCTATACATATCCGTAGGTATATAGAACGAAACTGAAGGATGTGTCTGACCACATAAAGTGAATATTGGCCGTATCTACGGAAGCTGAAGGCGCTATATCGCCTCTGCTTGACGTGGGCACAATATATTGCGCAAAAGTTCAAGCATGTTTGACGAAATACATAATATACTTCGCATATGCGAGGTTTATGAAATTAAAATGATAAAATTATGGAAATTAACTATATAACTTGATTGGCACACTGAGTGATATGATAAATTTGTTGTTGCAGAAGTAGAGAGCTCCAAATGAGGCAGTCACCGAGGAGATAGGATTGACGGTCAGTCGGACTGGGAGAGAAAGTGGGGAAGGATGATGATTCTTGGGATTGGCAGACCTCCTGCTTGCACATGGGTGTTTGCCGTGTTGGCTCTCCTCTTTCTCCTGGTGACTCCCAGTCCTGCGGCCATCCGCAAAGGTAGGCAATCATGCACGCTCGAATCGACGATCTTATCTTGGCGCCTCTAAGCCCTCCAATATACAAAATGCTTTGAAATCAGATGCTGTGTGAGCTCGAGTGTTGGCTTACTCGCGATTTATCGCTTAGCCCAAATATCCCACCCTCGCTTACCCCACTAAATTATACAGTCGTGTAAACTCTCTGCCTCTGCACATGCGATATACATTCGATATATATTTTTCTGGCTTCCATGCTCAATTACTTCCTTTGAAAAAAGAGTTTTTTCATCTGTAGAAAAAAATATAATTTCAATAAATATTTTTTTTCAACGCTTTTATATACATATTTTTTTTTATAAGTGCGAAAAATAACTTCTCAGTAGAATAACCTTATTTTCGTCAGACAATTCTTTTTTTGCTCCATTATTTATTCAATAAAAGCCCTGAATATTAAATGTTCATACCTCATGGAAAAAATTTTATAGAAAATTCATATTTTTGTATATATTGAAAATATTTACAAAATATATCGTTTTCATATCAGAATTATGGAAAAAAAAATTAATGAGATTATATGGGGTATTAATTGTTAGGGATTACAATGGAATTACAAATAAATGGAATTTTTTAAATAAAATAAATATTTTAATTACAAAAATTTTTACAAAAATAATTATAAAATAAATATATATAAATTAATAATATAAATATGAGTATATTTTTATTTATTTATTCCAGTAAAAAGTTATGTATTTAAAATATATTTATTATATAAAAACATTACATTATTTTACATTTTTTAATATAAAAATCATGTTGCATAGTTTTTTTTTGTGTTTTTTTTTATAGGGGACGTAAAGTGGGTATTATTTTTTATAATTTTCAACATTTAAAAAATTCCAGTTTGTTGAAAAAAAATCCTCGAATAATTATTATATAGTGAGAATTTCACACAATCTATTATTTTCTGCTTTTTTATTTGCTAAACTCTTTCGTTTACTCTGTGTCAATATAGCTGCTTATATACTTGACATTCTGATGCGTGAACCGTTTGAAATTAATGCGCAGGAGTTATACAGAGAGTGTTTGCTGATGAGGACTTGTATTGTGAAACACGAGAAGCATCAGAATACCAAACTAACGGTATAAGAGTTACAAACTAACAAAACAATAGAAATATTACACATTCTAATTAAGAAAAAAAAACGCAAATAGAAGTGACATTTCCACATTACATTAAATAATATTATTCCACATCAGAGAAGCCACAGTGACGGTGTATACGAACTAAAAGAACATCAACCTGCTTTTTAAATTGACAAAACAAAAAAAAAGTATACAGTGTTGCCTCGTTTTACATATATTCTCCAAGGATATTTTTCTCTGCAAGCCAGTAGTTATATCCTGCAGTATTTTTCTTGTACTTTTAATTATCATGACAAAAGAATTTTTCTAATCTAGTTACGAGTTGAAAAAAAAAAAAAAAAAAACATCATGGGCCCCGGTCGATTGGTTTTTTTTTAGTATTACACACTCCTCTTATCCGAAGCTTATTTTATATAAAAACTACCGCTATAGTGGTGTGCTCAGTGGTTTTTTTATTTTACGTGTTGAACTTTCCGCTGATGTAATTTTCGCAGTGTAGGCACAGCAATATTTTCATAGCATGATTGTATAAAAAAAGTGAAGCGGCTTGAATGGAAAGTAGATTGTGAAAAACTGGAGGGTTACCTAGCACCTTCTAATCCTCGGTGGGATTTTCTCTGACTCTGTCTTCTCTACTGCCACAATTCTTTGCGCCACGACGTCTCTTTTTCACCCTTGAAGTTCTTCGACTTACCTCTCTATCTCTGTCTGTTTCTCAGCTTTTGTACACAATGTGCGTATATCTATATATATTATTATTTTTATCTTGTGTCCCGGCGACAAAACTTTTCGACCCGACGGGTGAACGCATTCGGGGATTTCCAAGTTTAGACTTGCCAGCGATAATGCTTGCCGCACCGCCTGGCAAAACTTTACTTCTCTCACCCGTCGGCGTTTTCTCCCGTTCGCAATGCCCTCTATCTACTTTTACTATTTTTTTTCGTCCGATTTTTCTCTGCTTTTTGCTCATACAACGTGCGCCCCATAGTTTTTTTCGGTTTAATTTGTATTTTTATACACATTTATATGATGGATTTTTTTAGGAAAATACGAAATGTCGTAAAAAAAACTAATTTTCTGAGTATATGGATGCGCATATTATACTAGATTGCAGTAATAATTTCATTAGAATGTTGGAAGTAAAAAACTTTTTTTTACTAGTACTCATAATACAAGTTGTATATTATACCTTAAGTTACAGAACGATGTTAAATTTTTATTTGTAAAAATATTCCGCGCTGGAAGAAAAATTTATTCCTACACTTTTTTACCAAAGCAGTTCAAGGATTTTTCAAGGTGCAATATTCATCCTAACGATATTATACTTAGGCGTGGGTGGGTTAGATGAGTAGGTATGACTCAGGATAAGAAAATAAAGGAACAGTTGGTGCTAAATACTTGTATTTATTAGACGGCGACACGTGGAGTGTAAAAATGGCTAATTTTATTTATTAATGAAGCTTTTTAGATGCAAAATGATGTTTTCACAGTTGGTGACGACGATTTTTAAAAAAATGGCTTGACCGATCGATCTGAAATTTTAACAAAACCTTCGCAGATATATTCCTCGGGGGCAAATCTAAGGAATAAGATTTCCGCTAATTTTTTCTATTTTTTAAGAACAATTTTGCGCAAAAATTTCTGTCGAAAATCCAAACTTTGTATTAAAATAGTCGACATTTAGTAAAAAATTTAAATTTCCACTATTCCTTCGATCAATCCTTAGATTTATCTATTCTCTCAATGAATCTGACCAATTTTTTTATTTCTTTTTGATTTCATTCATTAAAAAATTTTTTTTTTTAGAGTGCACTCAAAAGACCTGCATCTGCAGGAGCACACCAAATCGATATTTCTCCAAATTATTAGGATCATATCCAACTACTCAGCTGAATCTTCAACCCACAAAATTATATATACCCCCTTTCACCAACAAATTGAAATGTTTATTAGTCGTAATAAATATTCAGGATTGTGACATTTAAAAATACATTTTTTCCCCCAAGATGGCAAATATAATTTATTCAATTTTTGTTTTCATTTACATTTCATATTTATTCATCAGCTAAAACTTTGTTCACCTCGCAAGAAGCTTCTTGACGGACATGCACTTGCAAGACTTATTTAATCTGATGAACTATAAACATTTTGTCAACTATATTTCAACATTCTAAACTCTCTATATATGTATATACATATTCGTGCAACACGTCTGTATATATATCACTGTCATAATCCTGTTGGAAAGTGCCGCAGTCGAGAGAATCCCCAAGCAAAATCCCTGAGGACTCAGCTGGTATTTGCATGTGAAAGAGGCGAGAGATTAAAAAGCCCTAGCACGTCAATTAGTGCTGAAAGAGGTGGGCATATAGCAATAGATTGCGAAAATTTTGCAGCATTCAGCAGAATGCCCGTGGATTAATCTACGATCAATTAATATACTTAAAAATACGATCAATTTCGGAAATGATGATTTTCACTTTTTTTTTTTCATTAAAACCGACAATAAGTCTTATCGTTAGACTAAGTCGAATTCTAGCGAGTTTTAACGGTAATCGTGATTACGGAAAAATTCAACTATTAAACAATTTGCGTCGGATTCTCTAGAGTAAGCACAAGGAAATTACTGCTACCTGAATTCTAGCGATTATGAACAATTTTATTCAAGTATTCATGGATTTTTAAGTGTTTCTCTATGCTTGAGGCACATTATATATCGGTGCAGATTATGCTGTAAGTAGAGAAATACTTTGCATAGTCAGCCACAGACATTGCGCGAACCTTCCAGTAATCCGCGAGTCGTAAATTAGGCCGCAACACTAAGCCACCAGCTTAAACGATCCTTTTAAGGGCCACTTTATCCACGTATAATGTCCGACATGATGATATTATCTGCTGTATACTCCAATGGATGTTTTATCATTGATGGGAAAATATTTTCTGCTCCGTGTTCAACCTCGTAAGCATTTTTGCAGACACCCTATATGCAGAGGGAGATTTTTCGATATGAAAAGCGTAATTTCACTTAAATGTTGGTTAAAAATATGTTTTAATGCTATGTAAAAATTCCACCGCACTTCTGGAGACTAAAATCCCGGGAATAACTGCCAGTTTTCGTAGGGAAACTCCAGTGCGCCAGGCTTTATCGTGTACTGATATCAGGAAAAAATCAATACTTATTTTACGAAAACTACCGCTTTTTGTAGACTAAGGTCGTGATTAAACCATTAATTTTTTCTTCTCTAATTATTTTGCATCATTAAAAATATATCAGAACAAAATTAAAATATTTCCTCGACGTTTGAGGCTCCGATCGATCTAAAAGGAAGTTTTTGAGGGGAAATTACTATTTTTTTCTAATATGCATGTTTTTATAATAATTTTACTACTGTGAGTAGTACTTACCATATTATTACACCGTCATAAAATTTTTTATTTTTCTCTACTTTTTAGGATAATACGGGTGATAAAGTGTCAAAATACATCAGACTTTAATTGTATTTTATTGGTTCGTCGTAAAAAAATAAATTACACATCGCGAAAAAAAAAACATGCGTGTTCTACCATCGCAACGAATTTTTTTATTCGATACACAGTATGTATTCATATGACTCGATAAGCGTGCCGCATATTCTCGTCACGCTTGTAGCATATTCTGCGAGTATGAAAATTTTATCGGGCCGCTCTTCATATATAACTATGTGTAAATGTAGAACCAATCGCAACGCGCGCGATGACGTGCTACCACCCTCGTTTTAATCATGCCAGTAATTATGGTTATATGAAATAATTACTGGTTGAAGTACATATATTGCCTGAAAAAACGTTTATACGAGTGGGAAATTTTTTGATATTCAATTAGTTATTGTGTAATAATCATTGAATATCACGTTATCGATCGTAAAACATTGAAACAATGTGAGGGTGCCTTTTTACTGGGCACTATTGACATTTCATGCTCCACATCATATTATCGCTCATCTGCACACGATGTGCTCTCTCTTTATATCCCGCGTTTATAGCGCCTGCTATATCGCACGTCGTGGCCTGCGGTCTTGTGTAATAGGCGGCTAGCCAGCGGATGCTCCGCGAAACGCGCGAATAAAAAACTGGCAGAGTTGGAGAGAGAGGAAAAAATTGGTATTGAGGGTGAGTGCTGGGAAATACCGAGAGGCTACAAGCGAAAAAAAAGCGAGGAAACTGGCGAAAGGAATAATAAAAAAAAGTATTCAATACAATCATCGATCCATCCTCCAGATGACCCGCATTCGTAGCACAAATTTATGAAAATATGTATCGTCATACACTGTATTCTTTCCTACTCTTGGCGAATAATAATAAAAATATATTTTTTAATCACAAGTTAGATACTCACACCTATATTAAGAAAAAGTGTAACTTTTCAATTTAGAATAAATTCAGAGATTTTTACTTTACTGATATATTGATAAGGATGAAAATTAGACAAATATTGCTAAAGACCTTTTTTGTAGCTAATAAAATTTTCTTTAAAAAAGGTTTCTTTAAAAAAATTTATATCTTCAATAGTTTTGAAGATATTTTGATTTTAAAAAGTCATAATTTTTTTGGTAAGCTATTTCGATTAAAAAAAGTTGCAAATAATTAAACTGCGAATATATTGATAAGGATACGAGTTAGACAAATTTTCTTAGATATCTTTTTTCTAGCTAATAAAATTTTCTATAAAAAAGGTCTCTTAATGAAAATCTTCATCTTTAATAGTTTTGAAGATATTATTATTCAAAACAGCAAGAAAAATTTTCCTGACGCGATATTACATAAATAAAACTTTATAAAATATTTCATGTGATGCAGATATCCATACTGAAATCTCGTGAATAAAACATAGTGTGCTAAAGAAAGGAATACTAATTAATTGAGAAGCTGAGACTTGACAGCAGTAGGCAATATAATTGACAGAATTTTCGTGTGAAAGTTGACTGTACTATGGAGGAAGTTTGAAAGTAGTACGTGAACATGCTTGAATCTTGATTGCTGTCAAAATATTTATTTTCAGCAAGATAAATCCGATACTTGGTGCAGTAAATATTTGAAACGACTGCGTTTAGTGGCCCCAACGAAGGTAGTTTGAAATGCTCCATCGAGCCGGGCTTCATTTGCCGGCAAATGCCCCGTGAATTGACTTGTAAAGTCCACCGTGCTCGCCGCCTCGTTCAAGTTTTATCGTGGCTGACCATGCAAAACGAAAGCCATATATATTTAGTACTTCTTCTATTCCACGTATTGCCGTGGCGATTTGTTACAATTAGACTCTGCACTCTCACAGCACCACCATACATAACCTTTTTAGTCTGCTAACAATCAGAATAAAAACTAACAAAAACAACAAAATTGAATAAAATTTAAGTAAAAAAATTAGGCATGGTCTCAAAAAAACCGACTAGTTTTTTGTTTTTCGGGCCAAAACATGATAAATTATAATTTTTTTAATACGAGACCCACAAAAAATAGTGAAGTTTTCGATCCTAAAAAACATATTTGACACTTTTCCCTCTATTTTACTGAATTAATATGACAACAATTCAATTGACTATATTACAACTAAATTAATATTTAAGTAGGTCGAAATATGTGTGTTGATGTCCCTCGGTACCATCAAGTGCAAGTCCATGAATACACTATATATGTACTTCATAGAAGATAATGGCGTATACCTATATATGTATACATAACCCATTGACTCGGCCGTGTAACAAGAGGAGGTCGAATATCGATTGTGCTCTTTCCAAAGACCTTCTTCCATCGCGAACAAAACTCTTGCGAGGTAGAAACACCATCTCCAACACGGCTTCGTCTCTGAAATAAGAAGAAACCAAGCCATCAGTTAAAGTCAGTCATTATAAATTTATTTTCCGCCACAGAAATTAACGTTGGCACAAAGTTCGATGGACAAGGTGCGATGCAAGTTTGTGAGCGTTATATAAACGAGGGTAAAAAAATATAACTCGAATACAAACGTGATGGCGGAGAAGAAAGAACCAACTTTTGCAACATCACGTTCCATGTGGCTCGCGTTGATCTTATTACATGAAATGTACGTGGATGCGTCGTGATGCTCCGAATTACCGTGTCGACGTCGTCTTGCAACACTTTTTCGTTTCGTCATGCTCTTTTCTCACAAACGTTATTTTTATTCCATGCGATTTTGTT
Source organism: Macrocentrus cingulum (assembly GCA_002156465.1). Classification (NCBI taxonomy): domain Eukaryota; kingdom Metazoa; phylum Arthropoda; class Insecta; order Hymenoptera; family Braconidae; genus Macrocentrus; species Macrocentrus cingulum. Next base: position 99,060 of record MVJL01001449.1, on the reverse strand, counting down.
TCGCCCACGTGTGCAACGACGTGTGATCTCATTTAGTGCTGTCTTTCTCGATAAAGCGACGCGATATACAATATGTCAGGAAGAAATGTATCGACGAATTTATTATCTTTATATATTGCATTATTTTATATATATCATTGGATATTCCAAGAAAAATTTTAAAACTTTGCATCAAATTAGATTTTAATTTTGAGCAATCAATTTAATATTTTTTAACAACACATTTAGTGTCTGATAAAAAAATATTCATCCTTAAAAGACGAAAAAATAGAAATTAAATAAACTATTTTTCACATCTACACATTTTTTATGTAGCATAAAAAATCAATAACCATCAACTATATACTTTAATGTGCACTATACACAGGTAACATGTTTTGCAGCAGAACGAGACCACTGCAACAAGACAGTGGAAATTTATGAGGACGTTTCCAGTCCATCAGTGAGTGCGACAACTTGGGGAAAACCCCTAACATGCTGGTATCGTTTTCGAGCTTTTCGCGGCACTCCTCGTGACTGGATTCTGCGGGTTCGCTTCAAGAAATTCAAGGTTGGCGTCCTGACAAACGCAACCACGTGTCTCGGCGGATATTTGCAAGTGAGTATAAAAATTTGCAGTTAATTAATCACTCTATTGTGCAGACACCAGTGTACAGCGATAAACATTGTATATATACCTCAGAAATTGATCGAATTATGGTGATATGCAGTTGTGTGATGTTATGTTCGAGATAGCTCGCGGCATGTGCGTCGTTCCGGATGGTTGTTTATTTCTCGTTGAACGACGAACTGATGCCTCGTGGGCGTTTGATCATTCAAGTGAATCGCGCTGATGTGATGGCTGCATATATTGCCAACTGCTGCATGCTTCCAGCAGCTATTTGCCACATTTGTAATGATCCAAATAACTCGTTACATCTCATTGGTCACAGTAATGAAAATCAATTCAGTCCAATGTCTCTTTCCATCCGCAATCCCTAATAATACCCGACCTGAAACAGAGTGATACACATATAAAATTTTCTAAAAAATCAAGATTAAAGTGTCATGAATGCAATAGAAAAAATTTTACAATAATTCCTGTAAAAAAATATGAAAAACGAATTTAAAAGAACAGAAAAGAAATTTTTTATAATGAGAATAGTCATAATCATATATCGAGATATTCTACCTTTCATGTCCTCTATTGCAAACGCGAGTGAGAAGGGGTATAGTAATAGTCAAGTCTCTTTGTACAAGCCCTCGCCCCGTTTTGTCGACTAATTCCACTAATTAATCGAGTCATTTCATACGAGCGTTTGTACGAGCATAGATATATGAAAATATCCAGTCGACAAAATTAATTATATTTTTCTCATCTTCGCCGCATTCGACGGACTGACCATATTTGGTTTAATTAATTTAATTTAAAAAAATGTACTTTGCAATTATGCAAACTGGACATAATTAAATATCTATATGTGTACACGTAATTTGTACAATTTTTTTATTTTCAATCCCCGTTTTTTTTCATTGTCGTTTGCAATCTCAGACTGATTGAAATTATTCGCGCACGAAAAAACAGAAAAATTGAAGTTTCTCGAATTGTGCTCAATACAGTGAAAGTGAATGATGTCCGACAAGTAAAACGATTGTATATTCATTTGAGATTTTTCATGTACAAGTTATGTATTCTGTGTTATACCTGCTCTTGATGTTGAATGAAATTGTATTATTCCTCGTATTCTCTTCATATCTCTTGAGTTGCATGTATACTAACAATAGGAATCTCATTGCAACTATACACAGTGCAGAGATAGAGAATACATTGCATTGTTCCTCTTAGTTACACCTAGCTACCTTGCTCGGTTAGCGGCTATCTAGTTACACCTATCTCGTATAAAACATTCGCTAAAGCTCTACAAATAAACTTATCAATTAAAAAAAAAAAAAAACAAAGCAATTAAAATTAAATACAGCTCCATGCATATTTTATGCACTTGAAAAAAACATTGTTTAAATTTTTTTAGAGGGCTTTAGCAGGAAAAAAATTATAATTTTATTGAAAATTCCTCACTGCTATTGAGAAATTAAATAAATTTTTATTTTATACATATATTTTCCTTTTGCATAACCTATATTAATGTTGTTAAAAATATCAAGAACAATTGTAATAATTGATTAAAGTTATTTTCTCTTCGCAATCCTGAAAAAAAAAAATAATTTTCAGTCATTCAAATGAGTTCATCATTTTTTTTTGCGGCTAAAAAAAAATTTTCAATTTCAATTAGACCCTCTAATTAATTCAGAACATCCGCTCAACCATTACTTATGTAAATGTTCAGATTAATGATAAAAAAAATATTTTTTTCCACCAAATGTTGGCGAAAAATTATGTGACTGTTATGTAAGTAGAAAATTATTCATTTTCTTTTTTTCTCGGAAAAATTGAGATTTAAAAAAACGATTATTATATCTCCTTGCCGCAAATATTAATAAAAAAGGGATGTTTATAGTTTTTTAATATGAAAACATCGAAAAAAATTTTTTTAAATAGTTTAATTCCGAGTATAGCAAATGGTAAGAAAATTTCTTGATTTATTATAATCGAAATAAATATTTTTTTTCACTTTTTACGGTGATGGACGATTATTTTATAATTTACAGAATGTCACAAAAGTCAATACATACATCAATGAAATTATTGACTTGACATATAAATTATTAAACAAAAATTACAAATGGTTCACGATTCCACAACATTTTCTTTATGGCTACGTGCAGACTGGATTATTCTTCGGAGGCATGTGGCTGCACATGAACGAATGGAAAATCAAAAGCTCACGTATTTTCCTAGACTTTTCATCTGTCGTTTAGTTTTATTTTTGTTTCTGCACTACAACACCGATTACCTCCCGCTTCTTCTTTCAATTCTTCTCCGTTACTGGGCTCGATATTCCCTCAATCCCTCCCTGGCTTTCTATCTCTATTTATCCCACCTGGCGGCGCAACGTTTCATTGGAGAAAGCACTAACAGAGTGACTTTTTCTCAGACTATTTGTAAAAAAAAAAATCTCATTTCTGTAAGCTTGTATTACGGCTAGCACAGTGGCGCGAATTCTTCGCTGTTTGCTGCATTAAAGTTTTCTTTTTTTTTCTCTCAAGTTGAAATCTATACTTTTTTTTACTATAGTCTGTATATGTAATCCTCTAAAACGAGTTTTTTTTATTCAATCAATTGTGATTTGTTTCAATTATTTTTTATTGCTCTATGAAATTCTCTCGACTATTTTTTTTTTGTATTTTATTTCATCTCGATTTTTTTTCATTGTCAGATGATTGAAGTATACTCTGAAACTTAATGCTAAAATATCTATGACACTTCAATTTTTTTCTTCTTTATACATCGACAAATCATGCGAACTATGTGAAAAATGTATTGTAAGAAATATTAATTATAAACTTTAAGCGTGTATAAAATCAAAAGGACATGTCACCGAAAATTGAGGATTATCTCAATAAGGATGCAAGTTAGATAAATTTTCATAAATACCTTTTTTGTAGGTAATAAAATTTACTACAAAAAAGATCTTTTGAGAAAAATTTTTATATTCTCTAGTTTCGAAGATATTTTGATGTTAAACAGCAAGATACTTTTGCATATACATTTTTTTTTTGTTTTAGTCACATTTAAAATATGTTAAAAATAAAGCAGTTAATATATTATCTTCGCTGAAAAAAACTTTTCAAATAAAAGTTTTAAAACTAATAATTTTCTATATAATAAAATTTTTTTTTTTTTCCTAAAAATCTATTGTTTTATTATTTCTGTTAAAAATACTGTCATACCATTCTCCCATGAAATAACGATAACAAAAATAATATTTTTGACAATATAAAAAAAAGTATTTACAAAATACATTATTTTTATACGAGAATTATTTTTAAAAAATTGAATAACCGAATTTTTTCTACAAAATAAAAATTTATTTCACAACTTTTGACATCAATTACTATAGATTGATATTCGTCCCTGATTCACATGTACAGAGTTATGTATATATATATGACCGCCCTCGTGAAGAAATATGTCTGCTCGAGCATTAAATTCAAATCACCCGCAGAGCAGCCCTGTCATTTTGTGCAATCAGGCCACAAGATCGCGGAACTAAATGACAATAATAATTGAGAGAAAGCAAAAAGGACAACTGGATTATAACACAAAAAAAAAATAATATTTGAGAGAAAATTGATTGAAGAGAAACGAAAGAATATACCGAGACGAGAGTATAAAGCACTCGGTGACACGCAAGCCAACACACAGGCATTTTCGTATTATGTACTACTGGTACATAAAGTTTTCTTTATAACGACAGTTACGCTCGTGTTATAAAAAACAAAGCGTATTTTTGTCGTACAGGAAAAAAGTATTTTATGAGATATATATTACATGTTGCCCTCAGCACATTTTATAACCGTTACTTTCATCTTTTATATTCGAGAAATTGGTACACGTGTCATATACATTGCTCGTAGGGGGTGATAAACAAAATGGCTGGGTATACGCAAGACAGTATTACATTAAATTCAAGTTCCTACCACAAAACCGAGAGTTTATAACCAGCAATATCATATATTGATAAACAATCAAGGCCAAATATTTAAATTGATAGTTTTTTTTGCATCACATGAATAACGCGTTTTTAATCGCTCTAGATCGCAAATGGGAACATGAAAAAAAGACTCTTTTTCACGCTATATATATAATATATCCCTATCTGTGTTTAAAAAGCTTTTGTGAGCTTAACGAAATCCTCCCTTCTGCTACGATTCATCAATTTATCAACGTTAATTGAACCGCAAGTTCATTTAAAAACCGAGATATAAATAAAATAATAGTTGGATATATACCTTGCTTCAATAGATATAGTAAAAGAGGATTTCACTCAGCGAGTCACTCTCTGTGTGACGATGCCTGACCATGGCGTAGTCCAGTACTACTTCATGCTGATGGAAGAGCTGCAGTGTTTACACAGACTGGATTTTTTCGTTTCAATGAAATTTAAATGGAAGTTTTTTGATTGAAAGTGGCGAGTTACGAGAACACAAAAAGTTTTAGTGTAATCTTACGAAATTTCGATGAAAAAGTGAACGTTTTTTTGTTCATTACTTCAAATGAGATTTTATATATCTAAATTTAAAGAGGTTATATCTACTTGGAATTTTCTGAAAAAAATTTTTTTCACGTTTTCGGAATGTACATGTATTTTTAAGAATATTCTTGGAAAATTTTAAACTAATTTGGAAAATATTCTGGAAGATACATGAGGTGCAGTAGCAGGTGACCACGATTTTTCAAAAACAACTCGATCAGTCAATCTGGTATTTTAACAAAATCTTCTCAGATATATTTTTCAAGGATTAATCTAAAGGAATAAGATTTCTGCTAATTATTTTTATTTTTTTTTTTTTAACAATTTTTCACGAAAATTTCTGTCAAAAAACGAAACTTTTTGTTTAAATAGTCGTGATTTTGTCAAAAATTGAAATTTAGACTATTCCTTCATTTAATCTCTAAATTCATCTAGTTTTTAAAAAAATCCGATATATTTTTAAAATTCTAATAATCTGAAAACCAAAAATATTCTTAAATTTTGTAAAATTAAATATTTTGTCAAAAAAACATTCATTACAAAAAAACTTCTTTTTTTGCCTCGCAACTAATTAAATCTTTATAATTTTAATATAAAACTGACAGAAATTGTGAATCCACACTTTGAGATGAAATTTTTCATTATATGTGAATTAATCAATTCATTAAAAATCCAAAAATTATGCTTGACTCGGTATACCGACAGTTTTCCTTATACAGTGCGCTCCTGTTGAGATTTTTTCATCGACATTTCATTATGATATACTATACAGAGTTCTTCAGAGTTAATAGTTCACTTGAAAGGGAATCAATAAGCTAAATGGTGAAATTTAATCGTCCAATCGGTGAATTAATTGCCCACGCGCAAAAGCCGTGTTTCTATAGGTTAAAGCTTGGCCCACTCAACTGTCAGTTATATGGATCTATACTGTACGTCCCCAGTCGTAAACTTGTCTGACTATATATAGTACGTATCTAGAAGCCTCCGAAACTAATTCCTGTCTGATAAATCACTACGATACTTTCCTACACATGGCAATTTATTTCTCACTTGATATACATTTTCTCCACCGCCCCAGTAATTAATTTTCGCGGAGAAATGAAAGCCATTAGGAGCTTTTATCCATCTAATCGACAAAACGGATTTGGATGTTAACCGGGCCTCACGCACACAGAATAATTTCACATGGTTGAAAATATATAAACAGTGCAAGAGTTATATGTGGTATAGGCTTTTTCACGCTCTGAATACCCTATAGCTGCCGGATACGTGCAGTTGCATTCGTAGTAAATGTATATAGTCTATTATATGTACAAACTCCCGAGAACGAGAACGAAAAAGGTATATAGGGAAAGCTGCCAAAGATTAATGACTCTCTGGACGTGGCAGAGGAGAGGATGTTACATCTACCCTGTATATCTTCTCGTTGGCGTGTTCCCGAATGAATAATTAAGAACGATGCCCATGTCATGATGACGAGAATTATCACTTAATGCATTTTCTCCCTTTCGCGCTCATATATACAAACTTTCCACATCTTTCTTTCTTGTTTCTACTCAATTTTTATTTCTCCATAAAAATATTAGTTGCTATAAATTTTTTTAATATATATACTATCTTAATAATAAAATATATTTTCAAACGGCCATATCTAAATAGTTCTACGATAAATTTTTCATACATCTTTTTACTTTGCATAAAGCTCGCACAGCAATTTGCCGGTCTAACAATTTATTTTAATGCAGATTTATATTTATAAGCGACCAATGTACCCTCGCACTGTATATCCGGTGCGATATACACCCTATATACCTATGCCATACCTATTTACATACGTGGTGCACTCGCAACCCGAGGTAATAGTGTTTACATATTTATTATGCGCTCGAAGAGACGACTCCATCTGCACGTGAATCGTTGACTCTATGAGTTTCGTTTGCTCTCCTCGTTTCACAATTCCTTCTTGATGAGTTTATATACTTGTTTCTAATGCACATCAGTCCGCAGACGACTAAAGTATTCGCGGTCCATGCTTATACTGTGTCATCCACGGAAACAAATTGAAAGTATTTATTTTTTACATCTAGTCCATTTTAAAATGGCTTGGCATTCAATCAATTTTTCATTAATTGTAAATTTTTTTTTTATTTGTGATAATTCAATCATTTATTTTTGTGTATTACTGTTCGAAATTTTCTGTACCTGTTATAACAACCTCTCGTATACTTTTTTCGATGAAAATGTCATCTTTTTGCGATACAAAAAGCATAATTTCACTTCAATGTTCGCTCAGAAATATTTTTTAATGCTATACAAAAATAAAAAAAATAGTAATATGGAAAATTTTCATTCACCACACTCCTAGAGACGTCCACACTCGTCAAAAACCCGGGAAGAACTGTCGACGATCAGTTCTTGCCGGGCATTCAGAGAGTGCAGACGTGTCAAGGCGCACAGTGAGTTAAACATTTTTTTATATTACTATTTTTATAAATTTTGCACGTTCCTCATGGAAAGATTATTTTATAAAAACTATACCGCTATATATAGACTAGAGAATTTATTAATTTTTTATTTGATCTATTTCAATAGCTGAAATTTTTCATCCTCTTTTCCATCCATCGATTCCATGCAATAGCAATGCCACTCAACTCGGTCATTAGATAGTGACATTCACAAAACGTCGACGAATTTTCCAAGGGCCTGTCGTTGACACGCGCAGTAATCGACATTCTCGGGAACGGCACTGTCACATTATGCTGTCGCTTGGGATGCACAAAATTGGAGAGCACAGCAGAGAAAGACTCCACCGAAACTTGACATAAAAGATAGTAAAGAAAAATCAGTGCAAAAAATCTTAAAAAACTTTTTTTCAACTCAATCATCTATTAACGTTTGATATTATACATTTTTACTATATACGTGTATATACATATATCAGTTCCGAATTAATTTTCTACGATATCGTGTCTAAAAAGCCAAAAGAGCGTATAGGAAAAATTCTCTTGCTGCTTGGAAATCATATAATATCTTTAAAACTATTCAAGATAAAGATTTTTCTTAAGATAACTTTTTTCTAGAGAATTTAATTACCTACAAAACAAGTTCTTAACAAAATTCGTCTAGCTAGCATCCTTTATCAAGATATCAGCAAGTAAAAAAGTTTAAAAATTTTTTAGCGATACAGTTTTCAAACAAAAGTCAAAAGAATTTATTCCACAATTTCTTAATAAACACCTATTTCTTCAGTATTCTATGATTATCTGTGATAAAAGATTTATATACAAAAGCACACTTGTTTTTTGGACCAAAGCCAATAGTTTTCTTCACATATACCGAAACCCGCGACAAATGAGATGAGATTTAGACTCAATGAATAGCAAAAAAAAAAAAAAAATGGTGGGAAAAATAAAATTAAAGCACAAAAATTATCAACTGACCTGGGTAAAAAATTCTGTACTCTGCAAAGGCCACCAAAAAACGTCATCCAACTAAGTGCTCTTGCTTGTATGAAAAATCGGGGTCACCGCGAGGCTTTTTTCCCCTCACGACGGACTAAATGAAAGAGAAGGAGGAAAAAACACATATGAATGAAATGGGTCTTTGTCGTAGGGTAGAAAATAAAAAAAGTGTGACACAAGATGAGATCAAGAGTCGACGGATGTAATCCCCTTGCCGTTGGTGAGCAAACGCTAGAGAGACAGGCTCAACCCTCGAGCCCACTTCTTTCCAGGCCGCACAGTTTGCATGCTCGGGGAAACACTCGCTCGAGAGAGACTGCAATCCGTCATTAAATATGCTGTGCACGCAGTCACCGTGTGGACGAGTTAACGGCTGCAACTCTTGACAACACGTAGACTAGACTATGCCCAATTTCGACAATTAAATTACCAATATGCGAGTAGGCAGACAAAACACATATACATGCACGTTAAATTTACATTTTATATGTATACAAATAAGAAGCCTTATTATAAATTAGTTGGCTGAGAGTTAATTATGAAAGTTGATGAAAATATCGAGACTGAAAAACAATGGAAAACCGGTAAACTAATAATAAATCGGCTATTGAATAATTTGCAGTTTGCGCGCAAGCATCAACTGTAATGTTTAATTAACGCTCAACATAACAGCTCAGTAGCTGCCCAATTCTGCAGATCTAAGCTATCACGTACATTAATATAGGTTGAAAGTGGCTGCAGGGCAACAGACGAAAATCTCCGCAGCCCTTCCTAGCAATTGTTCTTGAACAAGCAATATAGTACATTGCACACTACCAACTTTCTCCACTTCTATGAGGCAAGCTAGAAGCAGTATATATAGTTGCAAATTTATATAGGCAAAAGCATTTAGATAATATCACGTGTCTAAAAACAAAAAAAAAGACGTATCGCAAAAAACCCAGACTTTTCTAATTACTAATATCTTAATAAGGATCCAGGTTAGATAAATTTTGTTAAGAACCTTTTTTGTAGCTAATAAAATTCTCTACAAAAAAGATTTCTTGAAAAAAATCATTATCTTCAATATGTTTAAAGATATTATGATTTAAAACAGCAAAAGAATTTTTCCTGTGCGCCCTTTTGCGATGTGCTAACAGTATGTTGCTATAGATATCCAACTAATTTGTTAAACAATATAAAACACGATTTATAACACCGAAATAGAACGTAAATTAGGATGCAGTCGAGAAGATAGAGAGACGAACCCTCGGGCGATATGATAATTTGCTTCAAGTTGGGTTAACGAAGCTGCGCTGGCACGCATGCCGGATATTAAATAAGCGACTGCGGTGCAGACTGCTGTGGCGCCCCTTTCGTATATACACAAGCGCTAGAAGAATCTGTTGTTGGCCGGATGCAAAGCACCCATCATGACAATTTAGCCATATATATCTCAAACTCGCTGCGCAATCTAGAGCACATTGAATTTAACTTATTAGACGCCAACTATAACGGACACGGTCTTCTTATCTGTTTCAGATCATCGATGGCAACACGAAAACAGCGGTGAGCAACCGCAAGGATCCAGGCGTCTTCTGTGGTGAATCCGAACAACCGCAAACCTTCATATCTGAAACGAGTTTTGTTCGAGTGCTCTTTCACGCCGACAACTTTACTGATCAAACTTACTTCAGCTTTGACTCCAGAGCCGAGCAGCAGTTGGACGTTTATCTTCGGTATGGTCAACACCCCGAGCTCTATCCGAATCGCAGGGGTGAAGTCGTTGCTGGCAGCTATTGCGAGCGAGACTTCAAAGATTGTCGTCTGCAGACATGCTATGTCCAGAGCCCAGCGTATCCAGGAATCTATCCTCGAGCGTTACACTGTAAATACCGACTCAATACCCGACAGCCCTTTATTAAGCTCTACATTGAGAATGAGGAGTTTAACATTGACGGACAGAGATGTGAGAATATCATGACATGTCCGATGCGTCCAATTAGCTCGGGCTCGCAACACTGTCCCTACGATTATATCCGGGTGTACGATGGCAAGAACGAGAGTTCGCCGGTCATCGGGACGTTTTGTGGCATGGGAAAATTCCCTTACAGTATTATAGGCACCAGTGCGGACCTGTATGTAGAGTTTGTCTCGTCGCCGGCTGGACCTCTACTCAACACTGGCTTTCACTTTAATGTGGGCAACTGGCCGGCACACGTTGAGACTGCCGGCGTGAAGAATGGAAGCTGCGACTGGCTGTTGAGCAGTGAGTCCCTCGTGCCTGGCAGTGAAGGTATCTTCCTGTCTGTCGCGCACTGGTATCCGCCGCACACCAGTTGCACCTATTTGCTGAAAGGACGACCCGGCGAAATAGCAAGACTTTATTTCCCGAGCTTTCGTGTTAATCGAATTGAATCGCCTATTTTAACGTATGACGGTGACTGTGGCGAGAGTCTTACGCTCTATGACGCCAATTGGCCAGATGATGCTAGAATAATTAAAACCTTTTGCGACACGTTCAGTAAGCCTATGGAAAAGCACGATTTTGTCTCTACTTCGAGCTCAATGTTTGTCAGATTTGAGAGCAAAACTGGTAGCTACTCTGGCAGTTCGCTTTATTATTGGGCGCACTATGACTTTTTTAATGCTACTAGATTTGGAGAAGCCGTAGCCAATAGCGAGTGCGACGAGACTTTTGCCTCGTGGAAAACTCAATCAGGTCGACTGCGATCTCCGCTCAATACACTTCTCTACAAACGATCGGGTGATCCGCCAAACGATCTCTCGTGCACCTACACCTTTGTCACCGACAAGCGCCTATTTGCCCGAGTTATACTCACGATCGAGTCAATTACCTTTAAAGATAACCCGTACGCCCAGTGCAACCACTGTTGGGACAGTCGGGCCGATAAGTTGATTGTACGCGAAGTGAATCCGGAGACTGGCAAGGGCCATTGTCTCTGCAAACTGACTCCTCACAATCAGCCGTTAAAGATCGTCTCGCGAGGCGACAAGCTCGAGCTGAAGCTGTTAATTGACGGTGGTCACGCGGCGTCCAGTTACTTCAAACAATCTTCAGCTCTCTTTCGCGCTAGCTATGAGTTTGTACACAATCCACTTTGTGGCTCAGCTCTGATACCACCAACAACTGACGGCGAGATTGAATTTCCCAGCTACGAGGCTCTGAGTTACGTCAGTCCGCCGAGAACTATCAAGTGTATTTGGGAGCTACGAGTCAATCCTGACAAGGATTTGTGGCTACACTTTGACAAGATTAAATTCGCTTCGCGATCCTGTGAAGACGGAAAACTAGAGATATTTTTAGCCGGAATAATTGAGCCGTATTTGGCAATTTGCGGTGAAAATGTCAGTTATGTGAGGGAAATGCCGATATTTTCAGCTGCACAATTGGGTCAACCGAGGGTTGTCGACGGCGAGCCTCCCCCAGTCGTTATACAGTTCACTGGATCGATGGCACCGGCACGAGTAGCATTCAAGATTGCCTGGACCGAGCTCTTCAGACTGCCCAGGGACCACGATGGTCAACTCAAGACTCAAAAACTCGAGGAGTGTGGATTTCAGTGTCCCGGTGACACTGGCTGCATACCTGAAAGACTTCTCTGCAATGGAGTCGTCAATTGTCCGAGGAGAAATTTACCACCGGGCTCCTTTAACTTCAGTCTTCTTGAGCCGGATGACGAGGCTGTCGAGACATGTGGTGGTCCTGTTGCCAGCGGCAATGGCGGCATTGGTGGTCCTGCCAGTTGGGCAGGCGCTGGTTTAGGCGCAGGTCTCGCTATTTTACTCGGTCTCACGTGTCTCATTGCAGTTTGTCGACTCTGTCGACGTCGCTCACGCTCCAGGGACATTCACGTGCCCTACTAGGTAGTGTAGGGTGGCTGCCGTTGTGTTCTCCAAGGGGATAATCCCCTGGACATGGTGCATCGTGATACGCAGTTATGCTATACTGCTCCTGGACTGTGTCGCTGTACATATCTCTTGTTCATGATGAAAATAAATATATATATAGACTTTATTATCGAGTTTATACATTAAGAGTAAAGATTATATATAAGTATATTATTCTCATGGAAGATATAGTCATTTCAAGTGATGGATAAAACATTTTTGTGTTTCTGCGAAAAATGATTGATTATACGATTTTATTTATATCTTTGTTATATTTTTTTTCAGTTGTTTTACTGCTTTCATCATAAATCTAATAGTAAAAATTAATAATATGTATAGTTTCTCATCAACCCTTGTGCTCGAAAGTGCAGTTTTCCGTCTGCTTCGCGAACCGGAAAATTCCTCTTTCCCGCCGCGGGAAGATGAAAAAACGTATAGCTCGCCTTGGACTTGTGCGTCAAATACCCGCGATCTGAGCCATTCTTTTGTGTATCTTCTTAGACATGTTATATATTATATCGCGTGTCTGAAACCAAGAAGGCGTATCGTCAAAAAATTCAGACCCTTTTACTTGGCTGATATTTTGATCAAGAATGCAAGTTAGACAAATTTTGTAAGGGGTCTTTTTTGTAGTTAATAAAATTCTCTACAAAAAAGGTTTCTTAGGAAAAATCCATATCTTTAATAGTTTTGAAGATATTTTGATTTTAAAAAACCAGAATTTTTTGTATAACCTCCTTTCGTTGAAAAAGGTCGGAAATAACTTAACAGCGAATATCTCAATAAGGATGCGAAGTAGACAAATTTCGTTAAGAACTTTTTTTGTAGGTAATAAAATTTTTTATCAAAAAGATCTCTTAACAAAAAACTCTATTTTCAATAGTTTTGAAGATATGATTCAAAAAACAAGACAATTTTTCCTATAACTTTTGGCTTTAGCGACGAGATATATTTATGTTGCTTTAATTAAAAGATGAATTCTACCACTTTTTTATTGATCAATTATAATTTCAGTTGTGTGGTTACGGATGTATTTCAGAGTGAGTCATACACACTATATTCATTATCATGATTGTTCTATACAACGACATTGAGCCGACAGATGTAAGAATGTCTTCGCAAGTGAGCCAGAAGTATTTTACAATATATTATTGCGCGAATGTAGATTCCGTGGCTATATTATATATATGATATTCTTAGCCAAAGTGATGCCGGCAAGCATAATGAAATTCCACGGGGACGAGAGAATATTTCGATAAGTCGATTGGAGCTAGAGAGAAGATCGTGCATTTTCATGAAAGCCTGAAACGGAGATATCTTATCCATGGGGTGAAAGGGGGGACAGAGAGCAATGTAGAAGTTTCAAACTACATATTCCGTGGTGATGGCGGGCTCCGACAATAATTTAAGCACCGCCAACACTTCTTAGTTCATTCATAAAATTGTAGAGTAAATGAATAAAAATTAATTGACAATTTTCTATACGAATAAAAAAATTAAAACACTTTTAAGGCAACTTTAAAATAAATATTTGAAGCTTGCATGTGTACATATAGTTATATATGTTTGCATATAATATGAAAACTCTTGTTCTAACAATATTGTTATATAATTAATTAATTAATTAATTAATTAATTAACGCAGTTGTGCTCATGATTGAAAATCCGGCTCAATAGTTAATTTGAAAATTCTATATATAAATATAAGAAAATTAAATCATTCGTACATCAGGTAAAATACTATGACTATTGTATAATTATTACTGTATATCAATAATTATATTTTTTACTAAATAAAGTTGACGTGAAAGTGTCAAAAAAATAATTTGTCTACATAAGAAATGAATATATAACAAAAATTAGACTATCCCGGGCAGAACTACCACTTACCACAAAAAATCGATGGAGCTGTCATTCTGTGCAGTCATAATAACCTACATGTATAATATAGTCAAAGTTGAATAATTAATCTTCATTAATTATCTTTAAAACTAAAAAATATAAATAATATTATGTATACGAAAAAGATCGTGTATAAACAAAAAATGCACATAGATCGCGTGACTAAAGTGAAAAAAAAACGTATATGCAAAACTATCTTGCTGTTTTAAATCCAAATATCTTTTAAACTATTGAAGATAAAAATTTTTTTCAAGATATCTTTTTTATAGAGAATTTTATTGTCTACAAAAAAGATATCAAACAAAATTTATGTAACTCGCATCCTTATTAAGATATTGGCAAATTAAAAAATCTTAATTTTCCTCCGATTTGTCTTTTTGATTTTAGACACGCGATATGACTATTTTTTGCAGCATCAGCAGCATTTCTTAAATCAGTATATTTTTCCATGAGGCTTATGTAATATTATTATATTTTAAATTCGATATAGACTTGTTTTTTAGGTAATTTATTATCATGTTATGAATTACTTCGGGATTTTCGGTAGGTGAAAAATTTAAATTTAGTTGCAAAATACATGGCAAAGTTGTACAAATGCATTTGAGTTACTTTTGAGCTAATCCAGCCAAGGGAAACAATACTGCGTGTTTACGAATGAAGCACTCAGCAAGCGACTCCCGCCACTATACAGTTTAATCCGCCTAGGCAGAGCTTTTGGACTACCATCGTACTAACACAGACTCTTGTTCCTTGATGATGTAGTTAGTAATCCGCTACTGCTGCGGAGAAAAGCTTGGCTAATTGATGCTATGTACAGATTAAAATATTTTTTTTTTTATTAAAATTGATGAACAAGTGCTTAGCTTGCAGAAAAAAATTTCTCAACTTTATTTCGTCAGTACTTGAGTGACGTGTAACCGCTCGAATAAACGAAATAAATACAATGGTACTAAAAGTTATTTTATTATGGGAAAAACAGAAATCGATAAAAATTCTTAAAATTTCAATTCAAAATTCAATTCATTACAATTTTATAATTTTTATCATAATCATTTTTTAAAAATAATTTATACAGTATTTATTCACCGCGATGAAAAATTGAATAGCTCGTAATTGTACACGTTCTAGATCGCGTGTATAAGCGATATAAATAAAGCAAATGAATTATTTTTAAATGCAAATATTGAAAAACATTTTATAAAAAGAATTTTGGATGATTTTCGCAGTTACGTTTTCCTGTTTATTTACTCCGTGCATAACTGTGTTCTATTTTGAGGTCTGGTTTCTCTTCATTCTATTCTATTCTATAAATATTGTAAACATCAATTTCATTGTTGTATAATTCATTGTTATTTCCCATGGATTTGGGATTTATCGGGTGGCCGATGCTCTTAACACGATGCTAGGGGGTTGCTGATTTTTTAGGGTATTTTTGGGACTCTAGAGTAACTGCAAAAAAAATATCGTCGTAAGAGAAAATGTTCATCATTATATTTTTATAATTATTTCGCATAAATTCGAGGTATGGGGTGTGTGATGGTCTTTAACATTATGCCCGGGGCTTTTTAAACACTAATGCAACAATGAAAAAACATTTTCATTACTAAAGAAATCATTTAACACTATATTACATCATTATTTTTCATAAATTCGGGTTTTTTGAAATTCATAGATTTTCTATTGCGCAAAATTTTCTTTGCATTTGATACCCCACCTCTCGACACAAAAAGTTCGAATAGATATACAGTCAACGCGTTCTCTACGTTACCGACAATCAGAGCACAAAAGTGGGGATTTGTGATAACCTAACAATTCAATAATAACTTCACGTGTTTTCTCTGGCCTTATGACTTTTATTAATTAAAAATTAATGCTTTATATTAAGAAAGAGCTTTAATCATTGAAACACCATGAGCTCCAATAACTTAAAAGAATCGTAAGTAAAAATCTTCTGTATAATATATAGTAATGCATGCTAAATTTTTTCATATCAAAAGAAAACAATTATTTAAATATACTTAATAAACCTATTTTCAACAGATTTGCCGTAGTAGCCAAGCATGGAGCATTTTATACAGGTGGAAACATTGAGGTGAGCCTAAATAATTTTAATTATCACAACACAAAGCTAATTTAACCTCCAAAAAAATCTGTATTTTGCAGTGGAATTCAACCGGTGAAAATTTATTTTGTCAAAACGGCGCAACAGTGAGCATTTTATCATTAAATACCGGTTTGATTACTGCACAATTGGGACTTACAGAGGATCAAGAACTAGAAGATACCATAAATACTTTTACCGTCAGCAGTGACGACAATCATGCGGTCACCCATCACAAAAGTGGCCTATTTAAATTGTGGACATTGAAAGATGCAAAGCTAACTAAACTCTGGAAAGCTATTCACAATGGCCCTGTATCACAAATAGCTCTTTTTGGCGATAACCTAACGATGGCCTCAGGAGGAACTGATTCCAGCGTTAGACTCTGGGACCTACAGCACAATTCTTGTACACTAAACCTAAAAGGTGTACAGGGTATAGTGAGTGTCCTAAAATTTCACCCAGACGCAGCGAAACAGCTGATTTTTGCTGCTGGAGACAACATATGTGCTTGGAACACAACAACTGGTCAAATAAAATTTTCCCTTGCGGCTCACTTTAGCCGAGTCACATCACTGTCATTTCACGAGGATGGCGTGCATCTAGTTAGTTCCGGGCGTGACAAAGTATTAATTCTTTGGAACATTGAGACGGGAAAGTCCATCAGAACAGTTCCAGTCTACGAGGGGATCGAAGGAACCTTTATATTACCTACTGACGCAGAGTTGCCCGTAGAATTCGATGCGAATGGCATTGTCGTAGCGAGCGCAGGCGAAAAGGGATCTGTAAAACTGTGGGAAATGAAATCCGGACGGAACGTGTACATCCAAGAGAATTCGCTGGTGCCCACGGCGTCAGAGGAGGGAGGCTTAGCAATAACTCGTTTACTCTTTAACCAGAAACTCCAATCTTTCGCGGTAGTTTCCGCAGATCACAACATACTCATACACACCCTGAAGAATTTTAATTGCACCAAGCAATTTATCGGATACAGCGACGAGATATTCGACATGGTTTACGTCGGAGAGAATGGAACTCACCTAGCTGTAGCAACTAACAGTTCGGACATCAAGCTGTATGAACTCACAACGATGTCTTGTCAGTTGTTGCGTGGACACACAGATTTAGTACTTGCTCTTGCGTCAACTCCATCCAATTACAATCTCATGGTATCATCGGGAAAAGACAAGAGCGTACGGATCTGGCTGATGGACAAGTTGTCGAAAAAAATGGCTTGCATTGGTTGTGCAACGCGTCACACAGCGTCTGTCGGTTCTGTCGCAGTCTCGCAAGTCTCTTCATCATTTATTGCATCAGTTAGTCAAGATATGTGTTTAAAATTGTGGATGTTACCGGACAAACTTATGGCAGGCGATGAACCCATAAAGCTGAACATTGCTCACACGGTTTTAGCGCATGAAAAAGACATAAATTGCGTTACAGTATCACCAAATGATAAAATAATCGCTACGGCATCTCAAGATAAAACTGCGAAGATTTGGGACGCGGAAAAATTGCAGTTACTTGGAGTTTTTAAGGGTCATCGTCGAGGAATTTGGTGCGTGAGGTTCTCACCAATTGATCAGGTGCTTTTAACAACTTCAGCAGATTGTACTGTAAAACTTTGGTCACTGTCTGAATTAAATTGCCTCAAGACTTTTGAGGGACATGAATCATCTGTACTTCGCGCTGAATTTCTGACTCGTGGTATGCAACTAATTAGTTCTGGTGCCGATGGTTTGATTAAATTGTGGTGTGTAAAAACGTCAGAATGTATTAAAACTATGGAGGAGCACGACAGTCGAGTTTTAGCTTTGACTGTTCATAAAAATGAGAAAAATATCGTTAGCGGTGGAAGCGATTCGACGATTGTTGTGTGGCGTGATGTAACAGTAGAAAATCAGGAGAAAGCCGAGGCAGAGAGAGATCGACTAATTCTTGAAGAGCAGAAACTCGCAAATTTGCTTCAGGCTGATGATTTAATTGAGGCTTTGAAGCTCTCTTTAAAATTGGAAAAGCCTAAACAAGTCTTGCGAATTTTGGAGGATATTGTTCGACGTGATAGCGAGGGATTGAGCAAAGCTATCTCTCAACTTGAATCCGAACAAAGTGAGAGTTTACTGAATTGTGTGTTGACATGGAACACCAACAGTCGCAATGCACACATTTCTCAGGTACGACAATTATTTTTGATATTAAAAGGACAATAAAATTAAACTTTTTCTTATGTTTTCAGTTAGTCATTAAAATTCTGTTGAATGCTATTGGTAGCGGCCAATTGAAAGTCCCTAATTTGCCATCGTTGCTAGAGGGATTAATTCCATACACGGATAGACACTACAAGCGATTAACGGGTCTATTGCAGGATCTACATTTGTTGAATTACACAGTCAGTCGGATGAAACCACACAATGATCGAATACTTGTTGATGATGACAAATAAATTTGTTAGTAAAGTTATTACAAGGTATCGTTTCGTGTGTATAATGTAAATTTGAATATTACACTTTTTGGAAAATATTTTTCATTCCAATCAAGATGTTATGTGCAGTTGAAAGCATGAAAATACACGATTTTTCTAGGCATACAATTTCACTAATTTATCTGCATATCCTAGAGTATTGCTCAATTTAATTTTTTTTTTAGAACGGAATAAAAAAAGTTTTTTGCAGCTGTACAATAAAAAAAAGAAAATACAGCCACGAAAACAAAACAAAAAAAAGCAAAGAATTGTTTACCTCAAGTGATTTTTAATAAATTTTTTTTATTTATCTGTTAGGTAGTATTTTTTTAAAAACCACCCGCCAAGATTTATGATTGAGTAAGTAAAAATCCTTACTTACCGATTGAACGGTATCCTTGATACAAAATGGATGCTCCGAATTTCAACTGTTCTGAACACACACGTGGATATTGTGGATTGTAGCTCTATAAAATAGGTTAAGATCACCATGTACTATTAATAATTGGAATTAAAATTAAAATAACTTGAAATACCATCGAAATATTAATTATTTCAATCAGACATTGATATTACATGGCCAATTTTGCTAGGGAGCTTCTTCTAAAATATGGCTGGTCTGAAGGTAAACCAAATTAAATTACATACTTTATAACCCTTATATTAAGCACATTTTACTTTTTTTTTTTAATTTTAAACAGTAATTTTTTCAATGCTAATTTTTTCACTGATACATTTTTCTAGGCAAAGGCTTAGGAAAACACGAAAATGGAATAACTGAGCCTCTAAAACCAGAGGTAAAGTTAAATACAAAAGGAATAGGTTTTGCTGATTCGGAATTTAAATGGTGGGAATTTGTCTACAACAAAGCTTCAAATAATTTAAAAATACAAAATACCGTAAAAGATACAAAAATTGATGTTAGTGACAAGAATGCTGTTATTATAAAATCTACTAAAGAGCAAGTAAACTTGGAATTAATGAGAAAATCTCATCCTGACTCACTGTTGTATGGAAATTTTTTAAAAACTTCGACATTGACTGACGGAAAATTCATCAAGGATCAAAACTTTAATGAGAATATTATGTCGACCATTAAAGAGAACCAAAATACAGCATTATCGTTGGTGCTCAAAGATGAGGAATTATACAAAGCTTGCAGAGGCAGAACTGCGCACAAAGGTGCTAGACATGGTTTAAATTTAAATGGAAAATTGGCTCGGTTGAAGCAGCAAGATGAGGAATTTTTACGAAAAATGACTAGCCAAAATCCATCGACATATGCAGTGAAAAATGAAATAACTGAAGGATCAAATGATAAGAAAAAAAAGAAAAAGAAAAAAAAGGAAAAAAATAATGAAAACATTAAATACGTTCAAGAGGAAATTATCGATACATCAGAAACTGCAGAATCTTTAAAAATAGATATTGATTGCATGAAAAAATCTAAAAAGTCATCGGAAAACATCACCCTCAACTTGGCAGACTTGGAAAATCAAATATCTACATCGCTGGTTTTATCATCTGATGTTTCATGCGAAAAAGCACTCAAGAAAACCAAAAAATTGAGTGAAAATGTTACAGAAGTTGATACCGATGGTTTCATTCCGGTAAAATCGAAAAAATCGAAGAAAAAAGTTAAACAATCATCAGGTGAATCGACGAAAGAAATCATGGAAATATCTGTTGATATTTCAACTGATTTTCCACCCGAGAAAAAACGACAAAAAAAACGTAAACTCCAAAATAATGTTCAAGAAAAAGTCGTTGAAGAGTCTACTCCAGTTGAGCGTCTGAATTTAAATTTTGATGCAGATATAGAATCAAATGATGAGAATCTGTTGGCTCAAAAATTACTTCGTACACCGTCAAAAAAGATGAAAATGAAGAGAAAACGTGGAGTGGAAAATTTGACTCATCAACTGGCCACAAGTTTGGAGCTTTCGGACACCATTAAGCCTAAAAAAAATAAACGAAAAATCCAAGATGTTAATATGGATGTGGTTGAAGATGTTGTTGTTGTTAAGAAAAAATCTAAGAAAGAAAAAAAAAAGTTAAATATTGTTATTAGCGCTGATGAAGCCGTTGATGAAACGCAAACGGAGCCAATATTAAAACAATTACGCGCTGAATTAACCGAGGCATACAAATTGAATAATAGAATTGCTAAGAAAAAAAAAAATAAGTTTGAACGTAAAGAAAAAAAAAGAAGGAAACTTTCTGAATCAATAAAAGAGTATTAATAAAAATTTGCGGAAAATTTTATTTCATTTTCAACTAAAATCATTGACGTTTTTCTTGAAAAAAATTGCATTACTGTCTTTATTAGTACAAATTGATTGTACATATCTTGTCAATAAATTTTCTCTATAAACATTTTAGATAATTTTACAATTTTTAATGTGTTATTTCCTATATGCTTTAATAGAAAGCGATTTTTAGGCTGAAGTTACACGATAATTCATGCCCTCAACGGATGGAAGCAAAACTAATAATTAAATAATTATTTGTAATCACAGTTCCATATATATTCTATATATATGTTATGTGAAATTTCGCATTTGATTTGTTAGTCAAATCATCACATTTACACAGCACCGAGGCTCAATGAAAAATCTCATTGCCATATTCCTATAAAATTCTAATAAAGTCATCAATTAAAGATTAAAAAATTTACAATAGTACATAAGTATTCGTAATAACTCGATCATAGGGCTGAAAAATTCGCAAAAAATATTTTTTTTTTTTATAATCACTAATTCTTAAATCCTTCAGAAATTTTTTTTTGAATTATTAATTATAATAACGAATGAAATTTCAACAACAACATTTAAAACAATAAAAATAATTTCGTTAACATACCAACTGGAATTATAAACAAATAATAAAATATTCTCACTGGAATCGTTTACACGATGATATTTCTAGAGCTATCTAATTGACATTTTTGTTTCTTATCACTACAATGTAAAATGTACTATAACGAAAAATATTTTTAGCTCTGCTTGAATTATACGGTTATTAGACATACGACAAGATTTACCTACAATTTATGTACACTTATTATAAAATACAAACATACTTTGGACGACTGATTAAAATAATGACCTATGGTCAAGAATAATTAATAAAATATTTAGGTACACCTGCTGTTAATACGCTTCTTCACAAGATAATATCCTACATTTCGTCCATGCCTATTCAAGGCAGTCGTAGATTTTTTTTTTGCAACGTTACAAGACACGTTAGTTTCTTTAAATTTTTTCCAAATGGTATACATTGTCGAGGCATTGACTTTGTGCGCAGTTATTGCGCTCTTAAGTACACAATAATCTAATTTACGTGGAGCATAACTAAAACCTGGATGATTTACTGGATGTAACTTGGCATTTCTTGCGCACAAGCCAGTTATATAAACATCTTCAAGATGTAATAGCGGCGTAGCGAGTGCTGCTTCATACAATTTCACAGCGACATCTAAACTCATGACATATCCAGTGCCTGAGAGATAATTGGGATATGTTTTTTCAGAAAACATATATTTTGGAGTATACCTGGAGAGTAACAAAAAATTATAACAAGCATTATCTACTAGATATATCAACATACCATTTATTTTTAGGATCAGATATTGGATGAGCATTGCAAATAAGTGATCCAATGAGCGTGCCAGCTGCATGAGGTCTTGCTTTCAAAGCTTTTACCAATCCCAACACATTGATGTACATATCATCGTCAGTTTTCATGAGATAAGTCGCTTCAGAGCACGATGTTGTAACCCACTTGAGCATCATCACGGATTTTAATGTTAAATTGTTGTAAGTATCGAAAAATTTATCTTGAATAATATCTCCATATTCATCGCTCTCCTCTACAACTGAAGCATTCAAAGTTTCATTGTCACTCTGTCCCAAAAGAAATCCAACTTTGATCATTGTATTTGTAATGTTATTCAAATTTTCTGCACTAGCCCACGTATTCCTTATAGCCTCGCGCTCTTTTTGGTTGGCCACAGCTGAACAAACGATGATAAGAAGATAAGGTGATGTTGTACACAAATTATCTGGACTCAAAACCGATGTATTGTTCTCTGGATGGATGTACAAGTTCAAGTTTCTTGATGTGTTATATGCCCAGCCTGGTAATTGAGCTAAAGTATCGAGGAAAATCGTGAATAATTTAATTGCACAGGTTAATAAAATTAATTTCACTTGATAATGCGATTAATTTTAAAGAGAAAACCCTTGATTCTACACATGCAAGCAAATACTATTAAAAGATATCCAACTAATCCCTCTGCGACTCGTTCATCAATTATAATTAATTAATTAATTAATTAATTAATTAATGGGGCAAGCTTTGAAACATCATTCTGCGTAGGATTAAATTTA
The DNA here is from genome assembly GCA_002156465.1 of Macrocentrus cingulum. Lineage (NCBI taxonomy): Eukaryota > Metazoa > Arthropoda > Insecta > Hymenoptera > Braconidae > Macrocentrus > Macrocentrus cingulum. The sequence continues at coordinate 75,721 of MVJL01001449.1, read as the reverse complement.
CAACGGAGAAAAAAGTATTTGTTTTTTCTAACTTGATTCGTGCATACCAATCGCATATTTCTCGGTTTAACAACTGTATTAATCAGAATACGCCTGATAAGACTTTATCAATCTATGTGATCAGGTAGTTGGCCAAGGCCTTGAGTTTTAATTGGCGTTAATTAATGCATACCTACGGATGCTAGGAACTGTGAACCCCCTGACGATCCGGCAGGGGATGTTGTCTCACCTATTCCTAAAAGAGGGCCTTGTACCGAGTGGTAAGCAGGCACGTAGAGGAGACCTAGAGCCGCTAGAAACACACATCCCAGTGCTAGTCGACGGATAAAAGACACCTTTTTACCGCGACCGCTGTTGTTTATGCTGTATGCCACCGGCAATTCCATCGGTAACAGATGTACTTGATCCATCTAAATCACGAAAAAACATCAATCAATCTTTGAACATCCATCGTATGAACGACTATCACAGTAGAGATAAGGGTTTTCTCACCTTTTTGGCCTGAGTTTTCTGTCACACTTGGCTAAGCCCCCCATTTACTTGATGCAAGTACTTGTACTGAAGTCTGGTCAGACCCGCAATGTCTGATGTTGATTTGTTATTCGACACAGCCGACAAATGCTGTTGCTCGGGACATTCTGCCTGAATACAAAAGAAATTAGTAATTATCAATACGGTTAGGTGGCTTCAAAACGTCACACACGCGAATTTATTTCCACCTTTTCAACTCCCCGTCTGTAATCTGTACGATTGCAGCGCAGGGCACCTCTCTATAGGTATATAGGTGTTTTCCACCGTGATGTTTTCACCCCACACAGAGACGCGAGAGGTTGCAATGAGTGTTTGACACGTTTGACTTGTGATAAACCATTTATCGGGCATGGGAGTAGCTGCTATGATTGGCTCATGACTTAGTATTTTAAAGAGCGATGTCCATTAATCGCACACGAACGACCTGACGGTATGATGCACCGTCTAGCGTCACGGTGTACTTACATCGCTATAGAGAGTACAGTTGAAACAGGAAGAGGACTATAAGTACTGTATCCTTATATATACATTCGAGTTTGATGTCGTTTAATGAGCACGGTGAAAATTCAATGACAATTTGTCGGATATTTGATGATGAATGCAGTGTTGTTGACTGTTATCTCTATGTAAGTTAGTATACGCAAAAACTAACCTAATTCTCGGCAGCGTAATCCATTGACAGTTGGATTAGTTGACTATTGGATTAGTTATAAATTATAAAGAATGATCAAGGCTATTCTGGTGTTTAACAATCATGGCAAGCCAAGGCTTTCCAAGTTTTATCATTATTTTGTGAGTAAATTAAGCGTAACGGGCCTAGCTCGTAATAACTGTTTAGAAACTACTTATTATCTTGTTAGAAACTCTTGAATTACTCTTTATTTTTTTTTTTTCTTTCAGAATGAAGATATGCAACAACAAATTATCAAAGAGACATTTCAATTAGTGTCTAAGAGGGATGATAATGTATGCAATTTCCTCGAAGGTGGAAGTTTAATTGGCGGTTCAGATTACAAATTAATTTACAGGCACTATGCTACGCTTTATTTTGTATTTTGCGTAGACAGCTCGGAATCCGAGTTAGGAATACTCGATTTAATCCAAGTTTTCGTCGAGACATTGGACAAATGCTTTGAAAATGTCTGTGAACTCGATCTTATTTTTCATGTTGATAAGGTTCACTATATTCTCAATGAGCTGGTGATGGGTGGCATGGTTTTGGAAACTAATATGTCAGAGATTTTGTCCCGCATTGAGGACCAAAATAAATTGGAAAAGCAAGAGGTGAGTTATTTGAATTTTTGTTAAATAACTTTCCTTCTTTTAAATATTTAACTAATCTATTAGCTCAAGGCTTTTTTAACGCTGTTATGACTAATCGTTTTTATAAATTGATTGAATACTTTTTAAAAGTCTTGCAGTAGAAATTTTGGTAATGCATTTTAGGGGATTTACAATTCCGGACGATGTTATTCACCTCGAACACTCGTACTATTGGGCCCCCTTCCTTAAACAACAACGAAAACTCAAAATTACATGAGTTTAAAAATGAATAAGCTTATTTTTCTTATTGCTAATGCTTTCTAAATTTTTTAAAAATTCGACATATCTATCAATCCGTCCTTGTAGTTGACACAAAAAATTTTTAAGCCTTTAATAATTCATTGTGCCTTCATAAATCAATGTAAAATAACTTTCTAAATGCAATAATAAAATTTTTCAAGCATTTTCTTTATAAATGACTAAATTATCAAATCTAATTATCTTATTTATATATTTATTTATTTAAAAATTCAATATTGAGTATATAAAGTAATATATGTTTTATCTAAATTGCTGTTTATCTTTTTATTCTCCATTGTGTCCTTGGTTTGATTTCTACAGGCGGGAATCACGGCGGCACCAGCACGTGCAGTTTCTGCAGTCAAGAATATGAATATTCCTCAGCAAATTAAGGACATGAAACTCCCGGATTTACCGCAAGCAATTAAAGATCTAAAATTCTGACCAGCCGTTTCGTCGCTGAGTCCGAGCTGACTGGATTCACTTAGTACAGCCAATACAATTGTTGATTCAACGACGATGCAACTCTACACACCTATTGAGGGCTGTGAAAATGCCCCTATTTTACCCAACACTCTGTCCTGTGTTGTTACTCCCACAAAATCCACACGTTATCATAATTAAAAATACGGATAAAATTTTGTTTAATTTACCGTTTTTTTTTCGCAACGTCAATCATTGGCCAAATTTTCAAACTATCCACGAAATCATGTACCTTCGACTATTAAAATTATCATATAGCTCCAGTTACTGTTTTAAAACTGGAGATACTGTTATCTCATTGAAATAATATATCCAATAAAAATATTGCCTAATAATTCTGAATCTTTCTGTCACAATTATGTCAATTTTACTTCTTGTTATTTTGTATCTCTGTCTTTAAAGAAGTCCAAATGTATCCTGCACCATTCTCAGTCAGCGGTGGTGGATATGGACTATTTTTCAGCTTGTAATAATCTGAGGGAGCGTGCATAACAAATTCCATGCAGTCAAGCTTGCGTGGTAAATCTTCCTCCGGTCCGATGATGTACGTTTCTGGACTGAAGCCTTCCTCAGGTGGCGGACTGAAATGAAACGTGAATTGTAAGCAGATTTTCGTGCTGTAAGCAGTACTGCTGATAAATAATTATATTACCTATTTGTCGTGGGCAAAAGCCACGTTACAGCTGCGCTCTTTTCGCAATACTGGTCAGTCAGCAGTCCTCGGATTTGGGCATAATAAATACCGCCATCAATGTCCTCCATGGATACTACGTCGCCCACTTGGAAATACGAGCCCTTATAGAAGACAAAATTGCTAGTGACTGGTGTGGCAACTGATGAAGGTGCTTTAATCGGTTGCTGGACAATGAAATGTATCAGAGTTATAATGTAGGTTGTTCAAAATTATATTAAATCTTGATACATACGTGTTTTTTAAAAATGTGTCGACGTCCTTTACCCTTGGGAACAAATTTCAAGGATGAATTAGCCGTTGGAGGCTTGCACCAACGTGTTATTCTCGTACTTTTTCGCGCCGGTTTTGTTCTATCATCCTCATCAGTCCTTCCAGAATGGTTGTTAACCTCTAGACAGTTGTTACACAAACTTCCAATCTCAGTTGCATGCCAGAGTATCGTTTCCGAAACTCCGCACTTTACACATTCTGGTTTTAGGCCTAGTGGCATATTATTAGTAGGCTACGAAATTTTATTATATATGATTTTTATAATCAGAAATTCGAACACTTGCCCTGTGTATATTTACAATCGTACATATCGGTAGAGGTTAGAATCGCTGCGGTTATTTAGACTTTTGTTCTCCGTTCACGTTGAAGCTGCAATTTCTGCTCTCCGGAGTCCTGCGGTCTTGGGCGAACTGAGGGCAAAAGGTAACTGCATGAATTTATTTAACACCCTTCACATCAATAAATTGATACTTTTTAATACATTATCTAATTGGTCAGAAATGGGTCATACTTGGTCAATGCATTTTGTTAACTGATCAGCATTGGGCGATTTTTTAAAAATTATTAATAATTTTCAAGGTCAAAAAATTGTGTGTGCTCATATGCAGTGTGGCCTGACCCGCATCATTAAAATCTTTAGTCCCATGTATCATCCGACATGCCCAGAAGCAGACCTGATAATTCACTCGACTTGATACAATTTAATTTTTTACATATATTTACACTCTGTTTGATGATATTCCAGAGCTAGAATCACTTGAATTTTACATATCTTCGCGTTCTACAATTCGACACTCTGTTTGAAGTTATACTCCAGAGCTGTATATTATTTTATTCGTGCTCCAAAATGACCCATCCCACGTTTAGCACTCTGTTTGATGCATTTCCAGAGTTAGAGCCGGTCAAAGTGTTGATTCATGCGGCAATATTCAGCGAATTTTCGAAGATGACATCGTAGAAAACCATTATGCGTGATCAATGTATAACGCCTATTATATTTATTTCAAGGATATGTGTACATATAAATACATAAATAATTATTTCATTACATAATAAAAACAATTAGTGATTCTTCTGCATTGACAGTCCACGATTAAAATTTATTTTATTAGTTGAGTTATCATTGAAGTATATTATTCCAATCCTGTTGTCTGAAGGGTATGATTATGAAAATTTAAATCCATTTTTTGTGTCGAACAAGAAAAAACTGTTTCACTGAGAAGTTGTAATATTCCAAATTTTTTGGTTTTATCATCATCTTTTTCAACATATAGAATTTAATTAACTTTTTATGTCATACACAGCAAGATTATTTAATAATTTTAAGTTATCTGGTTTAGTTGGATTATTATTATATCATAACATGCATCCAGTGCGGTTATTTCTGTTTATATTTATAGCATATTTATAGCACTTACAAAATTACCAAAAATCACTAAAGATAATTTTCTATTATTATTATACTTCAATGAAAATGCTACACAAAAAAGTCATAAATGTTATACTATTTTGCCACACGCTTTAAACATCAGTTTTGAAATTTTATTCTTGGTTTTTCTGCATAAAAAAAAAAATGTATCGTTTAATTGTAAAAAATTCCCATAAAAAATTAGAAAATATTAATAATGTTATTAAAATTTTTTCTTTCTCAATTATATTAGTTGTTATATTTTTATTTTACATAACTCTTAGTAAATACTGTTATTTCAGTATGGCAGTTGGTTATCATCTGTAATATGTAAAGCATTATTATTTGTAAAATGATTTTATACAATAATTAATTGTATTGGACGTTTTTACACGTATAATTTGATAAAATTTTTTCACTGTCTATAACAATTTCACTGATAAAATTGTAATTGTGTCTTATTAATTTTTCTGCATTTATATTTATTTATATTGTTATATATATTACTTTTTTCATTCTTATTGTACATTCCTATTTAGTAACAATATTTCTACGTGTATATAAATTATATTTGCAACAGCCTCATTATATATTACTTATGTAATTTATTATTATCAGTTTAAAACATGTCCAACTGTGGTACTTTTTAATATATATATATATATTATAAGTTTTGTATGATGGAGAATTTTTATGGTTCATTTTAATTTTCATACAAGCGCAGGACAAAACACTTAGATGAAGCCTGTAAATAAATTTCCAAAATTTTGAAATCAAACACTATTTTAACATACAAACTTTATCGAATTTTATAGGATTAAAAATGAACCATCTTTTCTACTAATTTCTCAATTCTTAAATAAAAAAAATTACCTTTTGTTAATCATTATATAACAAATATTTTTCCAATACTTTATTAATGAAATTCTGCAGTATTCCAATTTTTAATAGATGGATATTAATTTTTATATAATTCTTAAATTAAAATGACGTGTTTATTTTTTTTTTTATTTTGCCAGTTTTTTGATATTTCGTAATTTTGATGCGACAAACTAAACTACCAATGTAAGCAACCTCAGCACGGTTACCATCTTCAACAGCTGCTACAAGAGCTTTGATAGATTTAACGTGAATATCTTTAGCACTGATTTCAAGTAAATTTCCAGGATACTTCTCTTTAATGCATTTTCCAACACTAGAAGATTGAGTTTCCGACAGTTTAATGCCATCAAGACAGAGCCAAGTAAGATTTTGAAGATTAGCGAGAATTGTTTGGATAAAAAGGTGTTCCATTTGAACTCGTTTCGTACTGTCGGTGACAATAAGCCCGATTGCTTTAATAAAACTGAGATTGCACTGTTTGAGATTTTTTGCTATATGTCGCATAGTTTTCTCACTGTTTTCCAAAGTGATTCGCCAGTAATTGATTTTTAAAGTTTGCAAGTGTTTGACGTGTGAAGCAAGACAACTGAAAAATTGTTGAAGCATCTTGTCGTCAATGAAGAGCAGAGAAATGCTGCTTCCACCGATCTCTGATTTATCCAGTGACAGATCTAATTCACTCAGCGCTGTAAATCCCGCGAGGAATGGAAGCAGTAGTGGGCCTCGTAATACTAATCTATCATTCACTGTTACCTGCAAATAGTATAATTTCTATCACAACTTACTGTAAAAATCAATATACAGAAGTTTTATTTTATTTGGTTTTATAGATTTTTTAGAATAAAAAACTTTCCACGAATGAATTTGAATTCACAATATACATTAGGGCGGCCCAAAAATAACCGACTATTTTTCGTGTCTCGTATAAAAAAAAATCATAGTTTATCATTTTTTAAGAGACCTCTAAAAAATTCAGCCCGATACAAGCATTTTATCGCTCACGAATTTTGGAATTAAAAAAAAAAAGTCAGAAAATGATTGTAAAAAATATTTTTTTATTTATTTATATTTAATTTTATTTTTTTAACTGGCCAATTTTTTAGAAATTTCTTAAAATATGATAAATCATTTTTTTTCTTGATACAAAACCCGAAAAAAAAAAATAATATTCAGTTTTTTTCGGTCACCCTAATAGTATACATTTTCGGAGAAAAAGTTTTAAACTATATTAATATCTTGTATGATGTTGAGAATAAAAAAATTGGTATAAAAGTTATTTATCGTAAAAGTCTTCCAGCGCGAGTACTCACTTGAAAGCCAGCCAGACGAAGAAAAACGATAGTTGGACAAGCTGGGGGTGGTGCAGCACGCAGAAGTTCTGCCCCGGCATCGTCTCGTCGACCTAATCGGGAAAGTGGACCCTCATGGACTGCGAGATGCAAACGGGCATTGCACAAATTCAATTCTCGCACGCTTGTACACATCAACAGCTCTGAGAAAACTGCGAGACTATCAGATTCCTGTACAAGAGTAATGCATTTATTTATATTTCTTGACTAAACAACGCGTATCGCATGAAAAACGAGAAATTTTACATCCTTACACCCTCATTAATTAATTATAATACTAGGCGAGTGGTGTATTCTTTTTTAGTGGCCTTTCAGGACGTAGTAAACTGGAGAAACTATTTGATAACTCTAAACTATCGTCATGAAGACTATGATATTTCAATATTCACGTATACTCTAGAGGTTTGGACGTTAATTCGTTGGGCAATGGTACAAAAGCATCAGAATATTCAGTGAAACATTGTCCGGGAGTGTAGATATAGTCTTGTTTGTGGTGAGTGCTCTAAACTTTGGCCGTTCATTGTCATAAAGGCGATTAGTTGGGAATTTGCGATTCGAATTAAATGGCACATTCAGTTTTGAAGCGATATCCAACTAATATATGTCTATTCATTGTAATAGTTTTACCAGCACGGAAAGAAAAATACAAAAAACGATGGGTCTCGTTTTTAAAAATAAAATTACCTCGATTCGAAAGGTCCAGCCTTCGAGACTGAGAAGACGAAGAGTTCCATTTCCCGCAAGTGCATGGCACAAAATTCTTGAAGGATGATCATCCATGGCAAGACGTGGGCCTGCTAGATCCAGGAGTTGTAAACACGGTGCTTCAGTGAGTGCGAGAACGATAGGCATGACATCAATAGGCCTGGAGGCTCCAGCAGCCCTTACAGCATCCAAGTTACGAGCGCGCCTGATCGTATCTCCGAGGCAGCCAGCGTCCAAACCACCTTGGAGACATTTCGAGATATTCAAAGACCTCAATTTGCAGTTGGACTCCCTGAAACAGCGGTAAAGCTTGTATCAATACAACTAAAATATTCATGAACATTGTAAATCAAAAGCTGAAAAGCATATTTATTCTCGAGTTCGTTAACAATGATGTCGATCGTAATTAAAAATAGAATCTTAATTATTAAAGAAAATGATACTAGTAATAATTTAATAATGATGATACTATAAATAATAGTAAACTTTAGTTTACTTTGACTTTTTTTAAGTTTTATTCCGATAAGTTTTTTGCTCACTGAGTGGAATAACTAGATAAAAACGATAAGTATCTCGAGGAAAAAGGTGCACTAAGAAAATTTAACATTTTAAAAAAGACTCACGCAAAGTATGGATATAAATTGATTTTTAATAAAAAAATACCTTGTTTTTTGTGCGAGTTAATTATTTATTTTATTCTCCTAAGAAAGAAATTTTGGCCTGATTGTTTTTTTTTTTTTTTTTAATATTTATGATACCTCGCTTACTTGATAGCTTCGAATATCTCGTGGAAACCAGTTCCCTGATGACAGGCAACGTCACACGTGGGCAGAGGATGTATCACGGGTAAACGATGGCACAGCACACTGTCGCTATTTCTCTTACTGCTATTGTTGCTACTGTCTTTGTCTCGATCATTGGGTGGAAGAGTGCCGTTCGATATTACAGGTCCCGGACTCAAACCGAGCCCAAGAGGTAGTCGCGGGAGAGTGGCTGGTCTTGTTAAGCTACCGTATGCAGCTAAAGCACCACGAGGAAGTGAGGAATAGCATCGGTTGAGTGGTAGAGTTCCGAGCATACTAGATGTACAGCCACTGCTTCCAGAGCCAGAGCCGGAGCCTACGACAAACCTTTTTTTATAGGTACTTACTTTTTTCACAGAAACATTACATTTTAGATAATAAATCATAAACTAAAAAATTAAATTGAATGATAAACTAAAATATATTACTTATTTATTTTGGGATTAAAAAAACATTTTTTAAAAAGGATAAATATTTTTCAGTGTAAATTTAATAATACTATGAGGCACTACGCAGGTTCTTTATAAAATTTTGCATGTTTTTTATCTAACAGAGCGCAGTTTTCCATAATTTCACTTTGAAATAATTAAATAAAACTATGAAAAAATTTTTTGAAAAAGGATAATATGTCATTACAGGAAGAATAATGATAAGAAGAAATAATACAATACCCATACTGATTCCTGAGCTTGAAGGATCTTCGTTTTTCGCGCTCCAACTTCCGGCCAAGTTGAGTGCAAATAGAGGTCTGTGCTTTAGAAGCTCAGCAACGGATGCGAGGCCATTACTACCACAACTCAGATGAGGTAGATGCAAAGCTTGCACCTGAATGCAATCATGAAGAGCTTGGCAAATCCTGCCGACTTGTTCGCCGGACAGATTCATGTCGAGAACGAGGCGTGCTAGGTGAGGCGAGGCATTGCTTAGTCCTCGGCACAAAGCACTTACAACACACTCTAATCTGAAAATCCATAAATAAAAGAGAGCTCTAGTTTATTAAATTCAATAAATTTTCTAAATAAAAGGTAAAAAGTTGTGTAAACATTTTTTTTTAAGTGAAAATTTTATGCTCGTCACTTGAAAACTATAAAATCCTTTGCATTGGAATGAAAAATGATCTAGTTTTTAATAAAATAACAAATTTAAAGTTAAATAAAAAATTTATCAGTCAATTTATTCAATGAAAAAATATTTTTACTTATAAATCATTCGAACAGCTATATTTAAGCATTTCGTTATTTTCTAGTCGTTATTTCATATTTTTCAATTTATAGTTTACCTGAATGAATATTTAGTTTTACCTATCATGTGCTGACTCCTCCAGGCACGTGATGACCAATTCAAAATCATTAAGCTTCTTTTTTCCCAGAATACTTGTAAGATGTCCAGCCAATCGTAACGCCTCATCAGCCAGAAATTCCTGGCCCAAAAGCGAAGTAATTCTGACTAATCTCACGCTTTCATTATTCGCCAGTGCGTTGAAAAATGTCGTAAGATGCAGAGGATCAGATCCTCTTTCAAGCTGAAAAACAACTTCTACAGCCTCAAGCGTACAAGCCGAACTGGCAAGAATTTTCGCCCAGCCGTCCAGTTCTAAAGGTGATGTTTGAACCAGTGGCAGCGATGGTTTTTCATTGGGTGCAGGACCAAAGCCTGCAGTGGCTCCAAGTAATCGACAAATGGCGATGATATTGTCATCCGAAGTTCCAGCCGCGTTGAGCAATGAGAAAATCATTCGGGGAGGAAGTTCGAGTGGGCAAAGTTGATTTAAAACCAAATATGTTTTGGGCCCAAGTAAAGCTGCAAGATGGCCTATTATTCCACTTGGTAAATCTTCCAATTCCTTTTTTAAAATGCTTGTATTTTGCGCTACTGATGCCAAATAGTAAGCGCAAAGATATTCCGTAGCCGCGATATGAATTGGCGTGTAAGTATCGGCTTTTCGTCGTTGACTGAATGTGAAGCCTTGCGAGAGAAATCCCAACTGGGTTATTTCAATGCCACCCCCCTTAGTTCTGAGTTCAATCTCGCTGTAACAACATCTACCTTCTCTGAGACATGCTAGCGCTAATTTACCAAAATCTTCAAACTTTTTTCTATAGTGAGCCGGAACGTCATCTGCAGGTGTTACTGGTCTATCCAAACTCTTGTTTACAACGCTCTTAATAGCTTTCTGTATCAGGGTATTTGCTTCATTTGGAAATGCTCCAGTGTCTTGGTAGAGACTGCAGAGCATTATCCAGCTTAGTGGATGCTGAGCAAACTCTTTCACTGATTGCGGTTGAAGATTTAGGCACTCAAGGAAATCACAGGCCTGGTCAGACATATTGTTGTGGATAAAATACGCCACACAGAGCTTCTCTATGTGCGACCATTCTAGGCCAAACAGATGGACTCTTCGTTGCACCATTGGCAAAATACTTGTTGAGTTGTTTGGTGCACACGTTACGAGAACTCGCGCTTCAGGAAAGAGACGAGCTTCTAGAAGGTCTACTGCATCGGCTAAAGATGCTCGTCCATTAAGACACTCGTCGTATCCATCAAGAATAAAGAGTACGCGATCCTCAAGCAGATGAAGCGTTCGCCAAACTTGAGCCATTGCATCGCTGAGTGCAGCACTTTTTGGTAAAAATTCTCGAGTGAGATAATTGATTAATGAATTTCCTTTTAATTCACGTAGGGGAATGATAAACGCCAACGCTGGTCCATCACCCTGACTCGCCCATTGATGTAAGAGTTTCAGGCAAAGAGTCGTTCGTCCACTTCCTGGTCCACCTTCGAGTGCTACGCGTCTCGGTCCTTCCATCAGTACGCCATCATTCAGCTGGAAAACAGTTTATTTTGCATTTACCAACTTATTAACACTACTACACGGAAAAAAATTTTTTTGTAGGGATTACAAAAGTCATTTGCTAATTTTACGCTGGGATTTGAACAACGAAATTTGCAAATACTGCAAAAGTTTTGTGGATTATACCCTATCACATGGTGTCTATTATTAATGCCATTTTTATTTTTTTAAAAAATGGATTAATAGTGGAATTAGCAAAATATTTTTTGCTTTTTCTATGAATTTATTTTTTCTATCTCAACCAGCGAATAAATTTTGCTATAAATGTAAATTATTTGTCTTTTTAGGAAAATATTCTTGGAAAATTCTTGGAAAAAAAATTTTTTTCGTTCGAAAAAGTGAAATTAAAATAATTCGATTTAAACTGTGAATTGTGATTATCTTTTAATAATTTAAATTAAATTAGAGAAATTTTGTTTAGTTTAGGTACATCATAAATATCACTTTATCTCTAGATTTCTCAGACATTTCGGTTAATCAACTAATCCAATTTGTTTGCTATATAATTTTAATATAGTAGGTACAACTGTCACAAACTCACTGATATAGTGCTGTAAAACTGGAGAATTGTAATCCTGTTTACGATGATATGATTGTTCATTAACATGGTAATATTTTCATGCAAATGGTAATATTTTAAGAATATTGCGATATTATGGAAATTTTATTATTTTGAAGAAACTATCAACAAACGAATGTTAAATTATGAAATTTAATAAAAACCAACAAGGGTATTTTGCTTGGAAAAACCGCAATACTTTTTTATTATTGATTATAATGTAATTGAATATTTCTACGATTTTTCAATCGGGTAATCCTTGAAGTTTTTTAATAATGACATTATTACTTACTCTTATTGGTGCAAATATTTGGTCTATTTTGATAGCTTCCAGTCGCTGTTCTTGGTCAGTCTTGTGGATAAGCTGAAGGTCGGGTTGAAAGTGTGCAGGACAAAGGGTACCAGCAGGCAATGGAGAAATCCATTCTGGTAAATGACGAGGATCTCTTGTAGCTAATTCTCGGTAAAAATTTTTCAAATATCTGAAAGTAAACCAATTAAATCAACAGTTATTCTCAATTTCACTCTTTTCAGATTGAAGTGTATATTGTTTTTTTTTTTTTTTAAACCTCGGAAGTCAAGTTTTACTGAGATGCTCTTGACGGTCTATTCAAGTTTATAAGCATAAGGTACTGAAGTGGAATGAAGAACTTTTATCAGTTGCGGTCGATCGCGCATTGAAAGGATTGTGTAATTTACATGACTGGTCAAAGACATTGAAGTTTTTTTTTTTAAAAAAGACGTACTTGAATTAAGGGTGTTTCTGTTTTAATTATAGTGCATGGTAAAAACCTTTTGTAAATGAATGAGAAAACTTATATACCTCAGTAGTCGCCCAACAGGATCGCTGTGGGAAGACGGACCGTTTCCGGTTTCAAATCTGCGAGAGGACGCTCGGACACTTGATACATAGGCGGCGGGTGCTGGTGGAGGACTACACGGTGGATATCCAACCGGACTGCAGTCACCAGGTGTTGACAAAGCAAAGCTTCTCTCAAGCTCCTATAATCATAAAGAACAAAAAATTATTCAAGTACAATTAAATTACTTTTCTTTTTATTTTAAAGAGTTATAACGAGTTAAAAGGCTGAAAAAGACGTTTTTTTTTTATGAATTTCTTTCTGAAAAGGTATTTCATTTGACAAAAAACAACGAGCATTGGTGTTTATAGTGGCAATATCGAAGTTTACAATGGTACTAATAATTTAAAAAAATGTTTAACTGGTGTGCTGCTGCAAACGATCTCCTGAGCGCACTCAAAAAAAAAGTGCTTGGTCGGGACCACGATATCTCTGTTTTGGAGTATCAGAAATTAAAAAACAAATTGAACAGAAATTTTCGTGAAAAATTGTTTTAAAAAAATCTAAATAATTATCGGAATCCAAAAAAGTTGTGTAAAAATTTCAGATCGATCACTCCGATGTTCTTCCTATACTTTTTATAACGCTTCGTACCTTCCAAAATATTTTCCGGATCGGTTTGAAGTTAAAAAAAAATGGATTTTTAGAAAATTTCAACTGGAAATAACCCCTTAATATTCACAAACATTACGGAGAACTGTAAAATTTTAAAGTACCAGTTTTTTAAAAATAATATAATTTCTACGATTAGAAATTATCAAACACACATTTCCATTCGTCAGTAAAATGAACGAAATACCTAGTTAGATGATTAGTCTCAAGTCTATTATATCTATCCGATAAGTATTACTCAAACACGTATATAAGCTATTGTAATTTAAAATCCATTTCAAAAATAAATTATTCATCATATAATTATCCGCGCAAAGATGACATTTTCTACCATTATTCTAATAGCTTATAAATATTCCGTGACTGTGGCCTTGAAATTCTATCAACTTAAATGGTATTACATAAATAAAGGACAAAAGACACTTTGTGAGATAAATTAAAAAAAGTGACGCTGCAGACTCGCATATGGATGACCTCGATTTAACGTAATTGACCTCATCGGCGATGCACAACCACGTCTCTCGAGGGACAAAGTGGAGGGATTGTTCAAGCGACAACGAACTTCCACCGTCTTCAAAATGGAACACGTTTAATTAAAATCCGTTTGTCACTCAAGTAACACAGTTCATTTCTGTTATTTTTCAGTACATAACAGTAAAAAACTATATGAACTATATTATTACTGATTTTTCCATTCCAATAACTTTTTCATCATAAGCCTGTTTTCTAATAGATTCTTTTTTTAATACTGCCTTTATTTAATTTACAGAAGATACTATCAAAAAATCATTGTGGCTAACGAATTTTCAATGAATAACTTACCGGAAACTCGGCACTCCCAAGACTTTGTTGAGAATCACTCGGCGTAGCAGCAAAATCAGCCATAATCGACGTTGAGAAGCTTCTGCGCGTTTGATGATAACATCGATGATTTCTTTCATCCCGTGGAGAATTGGTTTCGGGTAATCGTGACGTCCATATGCCATCAATATCATATTTCGGTGACTGGCGAATAGTACGATGCTTCGTGAATCTGGAGATCCTCTCAGTCTTCACCCAGTCATGATTGGGTCTAGGTTGGCAAGTGATTGCCCGTGGAGATTTCACAGTATTAAATTGACCAAATCCATCATCCATCGTACTAAACCAGAGGTGACTTGGCGGATCGTATGATCGAAGAGTGTCGATAGACTGATTTCTCTCGATGGATGAGCCCAATCCCGATGTTGTTGGGGTTGTCGGGTAGTAGGAACGTCTTTGAGTGTTTTTGGAATCTTCTGAAACCATTGGATAAATGTCCCCCTCACCCTTCGACTCTAACGATCGATTCGTTTCCGGAAGATTAAGCAACGAGTCAATTCCTGTTGATGTTGTTGACGTGCGGAAAAACTTGCGATCAGTTGCTAACATCCATATATCATCAGTTATCGATGATCCGATGCCAGTGGAGGTTGTTGGCGTTCTAAGAAGAGTCCAAAAAGGACATGAATTATTTATGAATCACCAGAGTAGTGAATTTTCAGGGAAATATAGTATTTTTCAAATTAAAATTTCAGAAGTCTAATATATATCCGAGGCGCTTTTTTTCTTTTTTAATTTTATGTCGTTGGTGACTTTTTTTAAGTACCTGTGTGAGGAATTTCTCTCTTGCCAAAGCTCCTCAGGATTTGTAGACGGCGTTGGAACGGCAGAGATGTTCTGGTGATCGGCATAATAGCACCTCTGAGGAAAGCCCATACCCTCGTCAAGACCAGCAGCCCAAAGTGATTCAAGTGGTAAATCATTAGATGCTTGGGCAATGCTACAACTGCGAGATGGCGTTATTCCTTCCACATGATTTTTGCCTGCTGTGCTCGAGGAACAGACTTGATCCGCGCTTTCCAGTATGCAGCACATGATGCTGCTGCTGCTGCAGTCACCGTCGCCGGCTGCTGACAACCCTCTGCAGCCACTGCTCTGCAGACAACCTATCGTGGGGCTTTTTTTTCGTTGCTCTCGTTCCCTTAATCTTTACTGCACCGGAATTTAAGTCCATTTAGAATGCTCTTATAGCCATTATTGTCCGATTACGTCCTGCGTCGATAGCGCATTATTTTCGTGTGAATCATACTTAAAATCTGCTGCAAATAATATTGTTTGTTTTAGATTTTTTCCAATCTATTTTTGATTGAAAAAATTTTCAATGCTGATAGTAAGCTAGTTTTTTTTTTAATGAAAAATTTCAAATAAATTTATTAACGTAAAAACAGATAGTTATCTATATATCACGGAAATTAGCTTTTTGGTATAATAATAAAATTTTATTTTGATAAATTTCAGTTTCTCTGAAAAATGCATCGACCCAACCGATTGAAATAAAGTGTTTGATTTTCTGATTTTTAAAAATCTATAACTCGGCCAACGGCTTTTTCCATATTATCTTGGTAAAATCAATTAACTAAGTATAACTAGAAATTAAAATTTTTTTCCAATCGAAAACTAAATTTATAACTCGATTGACGAGTAAAAGCGAGCAACACATTGAATGTTAATTGGCGTGAAAGTGACGCGGAGAAAGAGTGGAGGGAGACTGTATATAGGTCTGAGTAGCTCCATATCTGAATTGCCGAGATGGTCAGAGTAGTCAGCGCGTAGCCGAGTCGCAGATTTGAAGTGAAAACTGAAATGCGGCATCGGAGAAGAGAAATGGATATTAACTGTCGAGTTGCAGAGTGAAATATAAACATAAAAAAATTTTAAAAGAACAAAAAGTTGCCTGCAGTGAGAACAAATTTCAGAGATCTTCCTGGCGACTAAAAGTTATTGAGGAGAGTAGCTGAGATATATCGTCTGAACATATATCACTCGTGTCTGTGATGGTGAAGATTTTCAGTAAATATAAATATATACAAGACAGAAAATAATATAGCTTTGATCTTAATAATATATAAAATACATAAATAAAATAATAAAATCTCGAATCAGTTATTTTGTTTTACTTACAATATGGTTATTTATAAAAAACAATTTATTTATAGTAAAAAAGACACCCAAAGATTGAATTAAATGCCCAACTAAAAGCACTTTCACGTTTTTATAATAAAAAAATTTATTTAAACACTTTTCCAAGCTAAAAATAATTGTTTAGATATGCTAGCACATAAATTTATTTATTTAAATATCGGTTAATTGTCAAACATTTGTCAATTTGATGTCCCAATTAATGTTAGTACGAGTGAAAACAATGTATAGGAATCAATTGTCATTTGTTTACTCGCAATGTATCATAAACAATTTCACTTGAATTGTTGTACGTGGTCAGTTTGGCTTCGGCGGACCTACTGACTATAAAAGCCCCACCCGCAACTGGAGACTCGATGCCGGGCGTCGTGAGATTCATCCCCATCGGTTGCTCCGGGCAACCAGGGTCGAAGCGACGCAAGCGTCCCTGTACTTGTAGCAGACTAGGACGCCGCCCGATGTCGCTTGTTCACTCTCTTCATCTCATATATTTTATGTCCATTTCGTTTTCCCTGTAAGCTCCGGGGAATATCTATGCAATATCTGCGCAATTGACGCGGATATGTGACACGCGGGCGTCCATCACCTCGCAATATTATTTACTGCGCTCTTAGAAAAAAATATCATTAATGCCATAAAAATATAAAAAACTGCGCTAAAAAATATAGTACATTATAGGTCGATAATAAAATTCGTTTGAACATATTTTAAAAATATATATACACATTAGTATAATAAAAAATAAATTCAATAATAAATATTTAATTGATTGTATTGTCGAGTTGTGCATGATGGAATAACTGAAGAAAAATTTTTTGTCATTGTTCGGAGGAGGAAAAAAAATCGAAAAAAAAATAGATTTTTATGTATATTGCCTTTTCGAAATAAGAAAGAAGTCACCTCTCTTAAAAATCAACAGGAAGACTACCTACATTCACGCGAACTTGCAAAAGTGAGTTTGTGAGTGGTAACTTCACATTGTCAATATATTGCCACGCGTGCGCACTTGTCGTTTACTTAATTTTTTTTATGTCAGATGATAAAAATGAGAATAATAATATCAGGAGATTGTAGCGAGTTTTCTTTCTCAGTGTTCCATTCTTTAAATTATTCGAATTTTCCGATAAGTACATAACAGTGTGAGGCAACGTTTATTTGGACTGACATTACTAATATGGATAGAAGTACTGTCCTAGCAACTTCGAGGCATCAGATATATATGATTATAGATTGTAGACTAGGTATAGATAACGTCAGTAGCGTTGATATGTATTATGTGGCTAGCAACACTTGGCTCACATAAATCGTACCTCATCCAACACATATTCTATTATAATGCGTAATGTACCGAACGCAGATGTGCAGGTTTGGTACGACCTCACTGGTTGAATTGGTGGCATGGTACAGACCACTTGATTCGAACTATGTAGGCGACTGAGAGGATACTCCAATTGGATACACATGCATACAGAACACGCGTGGGGTGGATGTTGCCTGTTTTTGATATATGGATGTACGATTTCTGTCGCATCAAGGTCCTGTCCTAGTTAATGCCGATGTCCACTGAGTAAAACAAAATTTTAAACATGTCATACATGCAAAATAAAAAAAAAATGACTCAAGTTTTGCGAATAAAAAATACAAGATCTACAAAAATTCGAGTAACATACCCTTTTCGCGGAAAGGCTGTGTAAGAAAAGTATCGGAAAATTCACGAGAACCTTATTTCACGACACTGAAATATGGTGTATGACATTGGCGACGATGAGAACTTTGGAACGCTGATTAGATTCAACGCAAACATTGCTCGTACAAAAGTTTTATACGAAGAAGAAAAACCACATGTTATTTTTATTTTGTTTCATACTCGTCTATTTAACTAGCAGCATTGATTTTGTGCGAAAAATCGGCAGAAATAGAAATGGAACATTTCTTATATTTATAATATATATTTATCAGGGTGGCCCAAAAAAAACCGACTATTTCTCGTATTAAAAAATTATAGTTTATCATGTTTTTAGAGGCCTCTAAAAAATTCAGCTCAATACAAGCATTTTTAGAGATCGCTCACGAATTTTGGAATTTGCAAAAACAGTCTAAATATGATTATAAACAATTTTTTTTTTGTTTTTCGCATCACTTTTTGTGCTTATCAACATCAGAACATTACATTTATTTATTTTCTTTATTTTGTGAGTTATTTTAGGTCACAGAAAAATAAGGTTTTAATATTATTATGAAAAAGTCGTTCGCAAACATCGAAATTAATGTAGTTGAAAACTTTTAAAATTCATCGCTGACCTCTAAAGTTAATATTTTGATCTGAAACTTTCTAGAATTTATTTATATTACATGTAAAAAAAATTTACTATAGCGAAAATAGGAAAAAAAAATTTTCTACAATCATTTTTCGATTTTTTTTTTACAGATTTCAAAATTTGTGAGTGACCTTTAAAAATGCTTGTATCGGGCTGATTTTTTTTAAGAGGGCTCATGAAATATGATAAACCATGTTTTTTTTTTTTATACGAGACTCAAAAAAACGAAAATCCTCAGTTTTTTTGGGCCACTCTAATATTTATACACGTGTAACAAATCAACGAATCGGATGTTTATGCTTCCTCCGAGGACGATGATAAAACAGATGGATTAATGCACATATTACTGCACCATCTACGGCATATTCATGCCGAGCTAGCATAAGCTAGAATTCCAATAGAACGGGAACAATCCACCCAGGTAATATTGCCAAACGCTGTGACGTTTAGCCACATGTACAAATCACCGTGAGTCGCCGTTTTAATGGCTATACTCTCCGTCGAATTAAAGTTAAATTAACTTACCCATTCAACAGCAGAATAATCGCCTTTTCGAAGAGAATCCATTAGACGTTGTCTCTCCAAATCCACTTTGGTAACATAAATTTTGCACTCCTTTTCGCGACTGATTTCATAAGTTTTAATATTTTCATAATCGTCACTTAATACACTTTTAAAATTTAATTGCTTTCTGTTACTCAATGACATTAATTTCAATGAATCATGGGAATTTGTGGAAGAAAAGTCTTGACGAAAACACAAGTTTTTAACAAATATATCACTGACTATTTTACATTTTTCTTCAATGTCTCCAGTAGACAACTCTTTATATTTTACCTTGTTTTTACTTTCACTGAAATTTCGTGCTTTCTCTGGCTTAATAATTTTTTCAATCTTTCCGCCAGTCGTCATTGACGGCAATGAAGTTTCTTCATTCTCTTTAGAATAAACTCCAAAATTTTTATTCAGCCTCACCATACTTCTTGGGTCATATGCGCCCTTAATAGCTACATCCTCAGTCTCTTTCATATTTAATATTCGTGAATTAGCCTCGGTACAAGTTGCAGTGTCTTGTGCATGCTCAACAATATTTTTTTTATTCGGGTTATAAATCCCCCCGTTGTCACTAGAATCCTGAGCTTTACTGACAATTTTTTTTTGGACTTTCAAGCACTGATACAAGCCAATTACCGGGTAACTTTCGCCCAACTTATCACAGTCACTGCTGTCCGATCTTGAAGCCTCGGAAAATGTCTTGATCTGAATAACCTCAGGTCGAGATTTTTCAGGAATTTTCTCCACGATTTTCGACGTTGAACTTATAGATACTGCAACATTGCGTTTATTTTGCTGACTTACACACACCCTACTCAAAGGTTTGAAGCTCGAGCAGGGATGGTCGTTGTTGCTCTTGGCGCGATGATACTGATTACTGATTTTGTCATCACGACGTGGAGGCGTCGGTGGTCTTCTCGGTTCACTTTTAACAGCGCGTTTGCAGTTAGCCTCGTCCCTCATCTCGGCAAGAGACGCACTAGCAGTTACGCTCGACTGTCCTCTACTTTCTCCGGCCTTATTTGGTGAAGCCGCTTCGTCTGGAGTCTTGAAAGATGGTCGGCGACGATTGAGTCCGCCGTTGGATAATTTACACTTAATATCAGCGGATTCTCGCATATTATCTCTGGTTTCTAGTTTATCTGTTTCCTTGAACATCCTGTCCAGCTGTTCGGCCGCCATTTGACGTCGTTGACTTGGTACTGCTGGGATTCGTGAGGGTGTCATCGCGAATCCGGCTCCCGAAGTTTTTTCATGATACCTGACACGATTTTTCGCCGAATAACTAGTTAGAAGCCTGCTTGGTGATTTCGTCATATTACTTGCGTTGCTTTTTGACGTTTTTCTTTCTGCAGTGTGACTGTCGCAGCTGGCAATGTTCACGCGCGACTCCCGTCTTTCTGCTAGGTTAGACATGTTTCGCCGTTTCTGTTCGGTACTGCTATGATCGCGTTAACAAAACGCCACGACTGTGGCTCTCGATGTGCTCGATGACGGTAAAATCAGCCGTTCACGCGTTTTTAAACTTCACCACGACCACGACGGCAAGTAGAAGTTGCCTTTCTGCTGATATGGTTATCCGATGCTGAAGATTGCGGCTGATGCTCGGGCTATAGTTTCGATCGACTGGTTTACTGCAGCCGGACTGCTGGTTTTTTTGTCGGTCGCACGATCTCTGTCGCACCTGTTTCTCCGCGTTGACCCTGAGCACTTGCTTCCTCTCGTTCCTTTCACTTGACGCGCGGGTTCGTGAAGCATTTATTTACCGCTTGATACGAATTGCAGCCACTTGCGATGATCCATGACGGATACAAAGTTTGTCACGCGCTGCCCGCATCCGTTGAATTCGCAGTCATGGTTCTCTCGTACTCGGCTAGTAAGTTGTTTACTGACTGTGTATCGATGATTGAAGACTCGTCGATTGCACGTCATTTCGCTGGCTGCTCTCGGCGGTGCTTGATCATTTGCTGTCTTACTGATTCAGGTAGGTATATTTAAGTGTATCGATTTAATTAAAAATCGAGAATTCCTGTTCATTTGATGGTCCTGTAATATCTGAAAAATAAGAAAAAAGGATATAAAATCAATATAGAGGTAAGGATGCGTTTAGGGGAAACTGAACGCGATTAAAACTCAGTTCCCATTGAAATAGTGACGTTTAAAAATCAGTAAATGATCATTATTCATGCAAAAAAATAACGCAACTCTCTAAAATAACTAGATCACCCAGCAAAGCGGGTGTAGTTTATATGTCAATATGCGAAATGTGATGCCCTTTTTTTTAGAACCTTTTTTACATACATATGAAAAACAACACATTTATTATGTTATCACAGTGTTATATTATTTATATTACATGTTTGCAGAGCTCGCTTCTAAAAATTGGATTCTCAGATTATATAATGCAATATAATAAAAAATTGCGCTTTTCGAAAAGCTTTTAAGTAGATGAAAGTGAACTGTGGAATTTTTCTCGTGTATAGGTAACTAGGTATACATTTTGAGATGAATCATATTTTTATTGTGTCAGATGAGGTTTTCTTTAACATTTTTTTTTTAAACACATTTTTCAGTATTGAACACTTGGTACATTTAACAATTTAATATAATTTAATATAATTTATCTATATAGGTAATGTGAGTTTTTAACAAAATAAATATACGTCATTTTATTGCAATAATGTTTTACCTCTGAATAATTACTTAAATATGCTGATATTGAAATTTACATTTTTTTCCTTCTTCTTCAAATCGATGCTGCATTAATATTTAAAGAGTTAAGACGGATTTTTTACATTGCGCATTGCCGAAATTACTATCACAGTTCACAATTCTTGCGTTTATATAGATATACTTAACTACAACAATATTATTGGCCGTGCTCTTTTATTAACATTTTATGCAGAAAATAAAAATATAATAGTTCACTTTATTTTTAATTCAATCATACACTCATGTCTATGTATACTTATACACATGCAATATTTTGTATTCGTGTATGTGTACACTTATAGAATTTTTTTACGCATTAGTTTTTTAGCACTACACCATTGCCGATGATCTAGAACTATAGCTGACTTGTTGAGCATGACATATACTTTTTTAAGTATCCACATTTCTTTTCAGGCAAAAAAATTTTTTAAGCAGTGTAATAATGTTTTTTTCACTCTATAATATCATTATTCTATCTTAAGCACTTTTATCTTTGCAGTCTCATCACATGATGTGTAAAATCACAAGAAATTTTATTGACAAAAAGACATTTTACTCATTGCTTGCTTCATGTTCAATTGCTTTCTTTGTTTTTATCGTTTTACATATTTTATTTATTAAAAATTAACAGCATATTTGCAAATATGTGTTGCGCTTTGTAACTGATGCTGCTCGATTTTATTATCAGCAATTAGTTATTCTTATTGAACAATTAAGCTCTACTTGCTGTAAATGTTAGTAAAATTGTAAGCATTCATATAACGACGTTGTTGCAATTGCCGAATGATCCAATTAAATTCCACAAATTACCACTTGCAATATGTCATCCGGTCATTAGTCCTAAAAATTTTCAGTTTATCATCGAGACTTTGATTAATTTAAGACATAATTTAAAATATGTTTACCTGTTTTTCCCTGATCTCATTATTAAATTGCTCGAAAACTCACTAGAGCCGGGAGGTTTGGTTATAATTCGATGAAGAAATATTTTTTAGAATTTTTTTCCCAGGATACTGTTAATACTAGAATCTTCAATAACTCATTATGTAATAATACTATATTCAAACAAGATTTTCCGAAATTTTTATTGAAAAATTTTCGTAAATAAGAGGATAACAGCTGATCTACACAGGCTCCCAAAAATGTAGTCGTCTATGCTATAAAATGTAGTCGTCTATGCTGAATCACATAAAATTATAAATAATTCAAAATAAACAAAATTTGACTTCGTTACCTCAAGCAATATTTCACGAGTTAAAAGAATTTTGATTTTTTTTTCAGGTGATTCAGGCGATATTATGCAATGAAAATTAAAAAAAAATACTAGAAAAGTTATATACATTGTTACGTCATTTAATTAAAGAATCGAGCACTTTCTGTATCGTATTCTAAAAAAAAATTCCTTAAAAGTGCGCTATTTTTTCATCGAAAAAATCATACCACCTCCTCCTCCCTCAATTTACTCAGATCAATATCAGGTACTGATATTTTCGATTCATAGATTGTGACATGAGATCATGTCAAATAACAATCTGTAATTGGTCATAACCCTGAAGCGGTAAATCACTCGCATTCAACGGTTGAAATTCTCAGATTAAACAACACAATAGCAGTCGCACAAGTGGCCACACTTGTCTCATTTTTCGAAATTCCTCGGACATGATTTTCCGTGTGTATCACCATGTGTTGCACTTATTCAATGGATTCATTCGCGTTGCAGCTGGGCAACGAAAAGCTTCGCCAAAAGCCGGCGAATTCATCATAACAACATTAACCCTGAAAAATATATTTTAGAACGTTGTTTCATTCTAATTTAATTAATTAGCGACTGACCTCTCTGGAGAAGGAGTGTGATAGTCAAGCTCGACAGAGAGGATGTAGGCCTCGGCAGTCATGTTCGAACAATATGTCTGTAAGAATATAGTCATTAGATTTGTTTCAATTTAACCCTTCGAGTACACATCGATTTTTTCGACGTCTCCTTCACTCTGGGCCAATTTCACCCTGTTGACTTTTACGATTTGCATACAACTCTACAACTACTCTTCAAATTGTGCTGAAATAGTTCATAAATATTAAAGAGGTTATTATTAAAATCATTAACACAAATAATGCACCATATTTTAACAAATTTTATCAAAAAATTGCAACTTTTTAGATTTTTTGCTGAAAAAAAAGTGTAAAGTCCAATTATTTAACCTATACATAAGATTTTTATCTACATAATAAGAAAATGTGAAGAGAACTCAGTAAAAATCCCAGAGTAGAGAGATAAAAAACAAATAAATAAAGAAATAAATTATTTCAGCTCACCTGCGCAGCGGTTATGAAAAATAACTGGCTTGGACGAATGGCTTCTAAATTTGGCAGGCTTCGATCCCTTCCGTTAGTCAGCGTGTGCCAGGCTTGATAAGAAATCTGAAGGGCGCCAATATCAGCAATATTCTCATTTCTGGTTACGTTCCAATCAAACTAAAAAAATTTCGTTATTATTCCATAACTGTATGAATAAGTATTATATAGTATTGGTTTTCTGTAAAAAAAAATAGAATTACCTGAACATCAACTTGGTCGCCGTAAAATTGTACTTTCCGCCAAAAGCGTTTGGCGTAGAGCTTTGCAACACATTCAATCTTGGCCTCCAGACGATTCCACGATTCCGGGGTAATCCAGACCCAGTTGTTTGCATTCGACGCAAGACCTTGAGGCGATTGTCGATGAAGATCAAAGGCATGAAGTATCTCGTGGGCAATTACTGTACCCAGAGTAGCATGAGCTGCATAAGCAGGTCCTCCTTCCCATGACCATGACCAAGTAGTCATCATAGCCAAAGGTATTACTGTAGGAAAAAAAAAATTAGTGTGCTTTTATCTACGAAACCGATACAACTGAAAATTTTTTCTCATTTTATCCCCAATCATTTAACGCTAATAACATTGTCGTTATCTCATGTAAATATCGATTGATTGACGTGAAACTCGAAAAATAACGAAATTTCACCATTGGCGGGAAAATTTTTTTAGATTTTCTACAAAAATTTCAGATTTTTATCAAATATTGAGACATTACACAAAAAAATCCCGGAATTTTCCATTTTTTATTTCATTTTCTCCGAAATATTCCCGAAAATACTGTGCGAGTGATAGACAAAATCAAAGGACGGCCACGGGCGGTCTTTTCACACCCTCTTCCCTTCCCCCCGTCGGCCAAGTGCAAACACGTTACCCACAAGAGAGCTCAAAAAAAAAAAAAACCCAGCAATAAAAAGTTGCACTTACTCTAACAAAAAAAAAAAACTTTTTTCAATTATATTTCAAATAAATACCTATAGAATTTGTTGCTGATTCATAATAAGCATTAATTGAATATGGTTGACGCCACCTGAAATTTTATGAAATGGTTTTAGATCATAATTGTTTTTTTTTTGAAAAAAATGTATTTCAATGTCGACAGTTGATATTATTAGTCATGTGTTTTATATATAGAAATTGTAATGATAGATACCTGTCACGAACACTGTTCCGAAGCACTTGATCCTCAACTCTGCGAATTTGACGAAGGCGTCGTACAACATTCGTAAAAAAATCATCGGGCTCGACAACCACCTATAATCCATGATAATAATGACATAGATATCGATATAATATTTAAAAAGTTTTATACCTTGGACATTTCACGTGAAAGTAAAGTTTTGTTATAAAAACCAGACCAAACATGAAACTTTCCTTGAAGCTCGTTCAATTTTAGCAGAGCTTGTGCCCTAGTCTCATCGTCTAGCCAAGACATGACTAATATTCTTTCAGCCAGAGTTTCCCTAATTCGATTAAATAATTTATTTACCTGAAAAATAAATCTCTTTTTTTATTTCATATATCTGTTGTAAATTCATATGAATTGTTAAATTTCAAATAAAAACAAATATGCTTACTCTATTGGCGAGAATTTCTAAATACTGTAGTTTGTAGTGTTGTACATAGCTCGCAGCAACCATTTCCGGGAACATACTCATTGTTAATTTACTACAAGAGACGTTCCAATTGTCACTGTCAGTCACATTTACAATGTCGTGCAGGGTATCCACAGCATAGAGAAACAACAGGCCATTGTGAACAACTCTGTATAACAAAAAGTATCCTCAGTATTTTATATAAGCTTAATGTTAAAATTTTAATCATTTTTTGGGACTAAATTTTAAAAATATTTGTATTAGACTAAATTTTTTTAGAGGCCTCTTAAAATATAATAAACTATGATTTTTTGATACAAGATATACGAAAAAGAAAAAATTATACAGTCGAAAATTTAAAAGTATTTTTTAGTAAAATTGTAGTTAAAAATAACGTCGCAATTAATAATATTAAAAATGACAGTTATTCACATTTATTAGCATTATTATCACTAAATTCGTCGATATATCGAATTAATAGTTTTTTATCTCGATAGTGGAATAACCATATAAATTGAAAAAAAAATTTACTGTCGTTAAAATTAATACTCAATAACATAATAACTGATTTACCTCTTAGAAAATTGATTAAGGAGTTTCCCCAGACTTCTAAAATATCGAGGAGCAGTGACATAAACATAAATAAGACGGTCCTCGGCATTGTAGACATCAGCTGAAGTGCTCGTTCCCAATGTGGTATTGAATAGCGTCCCCCACCTTATCTATGCCATCAATAACTATTTGAATTTTGAGTTCTTACTCGAGAGGACAATTTGCCGAACGTTTTTTTAAAATAAACTTACATAACTAAAGCTATTCTGAAGATAAGTGAGATTATATGGTACATAAACTCGTTGGTCCACGTCCACCCAGTTGTACAGATCCTTCTGACGAGGATAAATCTGCGGAAGAGGCAAGCAGAATTTTATTAATTATCGAACGAATGATTATGCATTTTATAATAAATAGTATACCTTGCTGAGTGCTAAACAAAATTGCATAAGAAGATAAGTCTCATATGATTTTTCTCGTCTCTCCATACTTTCTGACAATAGTCCTTGGATGATTTTTTCAATTTTACGACATCTCTTCTCCTCTCTGGCAGTCTGCACAATCAAATACACCATTGTATAATAATTTTGTTTATTATTTTTTAATATCAAAAAATCATGTTACAGCTAAGTTATAAATGTGTGGTGCAATTTTATTTGTAAAATTTAATCGATAAACTTGTCGATTGACATATGAGGGCAATGAGATCGATGAAATTCTCATAGATCTTTCACTGCCTCATGTACTCCCAGGATTGTTTTCTGCAATTATCGTCGTCAATTACTCAACTGTCGTCATCGATATTAATTTGTTAGTGTTGCTGTCATCCATTTATTAGCCTCATCAATGTACAAGTGTGAAAAATCAAACGTTTATGAATTTAATTGAATGAATTTTCAAATTTCAAAATAATACTATTACTATTGTATATCATTTAGGAACTTACTTTAAGAACTGTGTAAGCTCGACTTTCCGCGGGGTTTGATCTCTTCCTTCGTCGGCTTTCCATTGTATTAAGTCCCTCTCGCCATCTTGGTCCATCGTCCTAGAAATAAACGTAATACTGCACTAGGAAAATTTTTCCAATTTTCATCATGTATCATAAATAAAGTTGCAATATTAATTATAATTTTCTTTTAATTTACAGTCACATTGCAGTTTTATTATCAAATATAAATAAATAGTTGAAATCTGCGGAACCCAAGAATAGAATGATTCTTGGATGGAATTGCGCACACATGTCCTACAAGATTTATAGATGGCCGAAGTCGAAAATTCGAAGGATTCTCGTAGTGTGTCGTCACTGAATTTTGGCTTGATGCCAATGCAGTCAGTTGGCATTACCTATCCCATTGTCCTAGGATCGACTTGTCTCGGCTCCAAGCTGTCGTGTCCTCCGTGGAAGATATCCAACTAATCGATGGGACAACCGATTCACCAACATGCAGTTTTCGTCCAGACGTCCAATCGCGATTCTCGCACCCTTTTTTACAGCTACCTAACTATTGTCCTCTTTTCATCGGTTTTTTTTTTTCTAATTTTTTTTATGAAGAAAATTGAACACGCTCCAAAGATAATTTACGATCGAGCAAAAAATGAATCGCGTATATCGAACAATGTCATAAATTTTCACATGTATTTATAGCACATACCGAATATTTTTTAGTATACATAAAAAGTATTTAGTATTGAGTAAAATTTCGGCATTTATAAGAAAAAAATTTTTGTTTACTTAAATATGTTGCGGGGAACTTACCTGATTTTCAGTGAATAACGAGTCAGTCAAGTGCTTTGAGGGTAGATCCAAAAAAAATGACATTCTCGAGTGATCATACAAGTCGACATCCAAATATAGGTTGAAGAGAGGTGCACCATTGACTTCGAGGAGTGTTGCAACGAGAGGAGTTATATCAGTTGGAGCTGTAGATTTCGGTGGTAAGTAACCGCCCAGTTCTTCGATTAGTTTGTAGACTAGAAAAATGAAGAAATATCATAAAGGAAATTTTTTTAAGTACTCAAAATTAAAATACTAAATTATCTCTACGTTAAGTTCGTGAGGGCTCACGAATTTTTAAAAATTGCGAAAACAGTCAAAATGTAATTGTAAACAATTTTTTTTTTTTCTGTTTTCGCACCATCTTTTGTAATTATCAATATATTTTGAATCAAATTTTATAAAATTTCATTTATTTGATACAAGACAGGTAAAACAAAAAAAAAGTCGGTTTTTGCGCCACCCTAATATACTTATTAATCAAACACTAAAAGTAAACTGAAAACAAATCCAACTGATAGCTAACTATACTATACGATGATTTATAAAAACAAACGACCCTCTGTGGCGAGCGTCTGGCCTTGTTTCAAACTTTCGAGGGTCGATGTCGGAGGGATAAGGAAGATATATCAAGTAAACGGCTTTATTTCCGGCTTCTATGGATCCAATCACTTTTACACTATAAATATGGGTAAGTACAGATTCTGTGCCAGAATAAAAAACGAATTTTAGATCTGATCTCACTGCGAGGCATGTGCCAAAAGCTTATGATGAACTTATACTACAAGAAATTACTATTATAACTTTTCTCAAAATTATATGAAATATCTTAAATCAGATGCAGATCGAGAAGTTAGATGGGCGAATCCAGAACAATTTGATGTCGATAATAATTCAAGGTACACCATGTGTTCAAAATTTATATACGATAGGTCCACATACGTGAAGTGAAATGCAATTTGAGCCAATATCGTGAAACTGCAGTGATATAAATTAAGTTTACTCTGATTGTTATCAAATTAAATAATTGTTAAAACAAAGTTTGATATTACAATTAGATAATAATTTAATTATAGTTAACAAAACTAAAAAATTTTTTTTTGCAAGAATTCAAAATATTTTTTTGAAATAACAAATAATTTTCATTACTAATTTTCAAAATACATTTTGAAACGATATAAAAATGATAAAAATAACAGATAAAATTTAATTTTAAAACTATACAAAAGTTTTGGAGTATTTGTAAATTTTGTTGCTGAAATCCTATAACGATAAAATTAGAAAATGAATTTTCTAATCCCTGCAAAAATTTTATTCGCGTATGAAAATCAATTGTTAGGTTTTGTGGTTAAAAATATTAGGTCAAGGTTATCGATTTTCCTTGCGCCTATTGTGTACACACGAGTTAACGCTCGTTCGTCACGGGTGAATCGATGCCAAAAGTTTTTTTATTCGAGAATATTAAAATTTTAGTTATTGTCGCAATAACTGGCTCAATGGTCATAAGACTGTGATTTTTATTTCATAGTTATTTATGTGTTATTATGACCCATTTATTGATGTTTAACTCGCTAAAAATTTTTTTCGTAAGATTAAACTGTCATTAATGACGATTTTTTTCTTAGATTCAAAGAAACATTTTTTGGTATTTTCATGATTTTTGAAATTTTTTATTGATATTCCAGTAGCTCCTACAGATACTAGGATAATTCTACCATCAAATTATAAGAATTTATATTCTCTATAAAAAATATAGAATAAAATTTTTTGATATTTCGTATTATTTTTGAAATATCATAAAAAATCAAAATTTTAAAAAATCGACTAAATCTCGTGAATTAAATAACTAAAAAATTTTTATAAAGAAATCAATCCTCTAAAAGTTAAAGAATAAAAAACGTTCCATTTTCTTCTATATTTACTGAATTATCACTAAAAAAATCACAAATACAAAAAAAATTCAAAATTTCCCCTTCGAAAATATTACAAAAAATACGGATTCTTTTGTTTTTCAAAGTTTTCCATTAAACATATCTAAAAATCATCTTACAAATCCGTTTCAATGCTTATAAAAATTAAAAAAAAGATGTGGCTGACTAAAATCGGGTTGTACTACTGAAAACTTTTTTTACCCTGTTTCTCAATACCCGCGGAATAGTACCAGCAATATAATACTCATTAAAATAACTAATCAAATAATTTATTAAACAAAAAAACTTTCTATTTAAACAATTGCATCAATTATTGTATATCATTAGACTTTATTGTTTGAAAAAACGATAAGTTACTGGGCAATATTGAAATTTCGATCAATAGTGTCCGATGAGATGCCGAGGTTAATAATTTTTAATTTTATAAGTTTAAACAATTCTTCTTTATCGCTCTCTCTCTCTCTCAAATTTACTGATCGAGATAACAGCAAACCTTTTGAAATGTTGTATTTTATTTTTTTATCTGAAAAATATTTTATTCTATTATTTCACCAATTGAATTACCCTATTTATAATTTTTCGGGAATTTAATGGATATAATTGTACGATATCTCTAAAATTTATTGTGTCTTGAGATAGTACTTCAATGAGGTACGCGACGCCCTCGCGGTTTGCAGTTACATCTGTCACTTCAGAATAAGGTCGGCAAGCAGAGATAAGGTAAGTTTATGAACCATTTAATCAAAACGAGTAACTATATACACCGGATATTAATGAAATATGTGTTACACAGCTACCAGGTGCCCCAGAATGGCGGGGGCAGTTTTTAAACTGATTTTTTACCGAAAAAAAATCTTATAAATTCAAATTTCATTAATTCAAAGTTGTTTTTTTACTTCAACATGGGTAAAACAAAATTTTAACAAGATAATAAAATTTTTTATACTAAAATAAATAAGAGGTCATCCTATACTATTCTATAAATTAATAAATTATGGTATTTATTTATATAGGTAAAACGATATACGTCTGTTAATGACATTTGAGTTATAACGAGTGCAAAAAAATTTTAACTTAATTGGATGGAATATTTTCTTTTATAAATAGAAAATTTTTATATTCAACCCCATCAAGACTTGACAACGTGAGAATGCGCAATCGCAGGTCATATGCTTCTTACACTATCTAAAAACAACCTCGTTAACGCGAATAAACGGAATGATGTCGAGGTTGCGGAATTTTTTTTTTTCATCAAACCTTATTTTTTTATATCTTTTACTACTCCGAAGTCAGTTAAACCTATATAGCATCTCTTTGACAATACACAAGTGTACGTACACTTTTTGCGTATTTTCATCTACTAATAGCATGATCAACGCGGGATAGAAACATGCAGGATATTGTTTCATGATTGCGAGTGATCCAGCCTGTGATTTATACTGTTTATGCAAACATAATTTCAACTGCGAATGCTTAGTAACAATATCAATAATTTCAGATATGGTAATTCGAAATGTAAAAAAATAAATAATTATTAATATATTATATTCACCTGGTGAAAAGTTGACATCCTTACCACCATGGGCGACACAACTTGAATAAAAAATCCCCAGCCTTTCAAAGGGACCAACCATTTTTCCTGTTTCGTTCGATAGCGTTACTGGAATTATAAAATAAACAAGTATTAAAATATTACTCTTATTTTCCAATGAGAAAATGTTATTTTATTAATTTTCTAATATTAACGATACTAGCAAACGACTGATTCAGCACATTTCGATGAACAATTTTTACGTTTATCGAAATATTCACATATTTTAATGTCATATTTTTGGATTATAATAATTGCACATCGCCTATACGCAAAGTATAAAATTTTATTTTGCCATAAAACCTTTGTTTTTTTTAGAGTTATTTTAAAGTCTAAAAAGCACCCAAAAAAATTTGCAACCCTCTGGCATTATTTCAAGACTACTCACCACCCTATAAACCGAAAAATTCTGGAATTTAACGGGAAATAATTATGTAATTTAGGGTTTAGGGTTTTAATTTGTCATAAAACTTTTTTGGAGTCTGAGAAGCACTCCAAAAAAATTTGCAACCTCCTGAGGTCGTTTTAAAGACCACCGCTCTAAAACGAGACCAGCGTTGGTTTTTTTTTTTGTTCCGCCAGGAAAACCTAACCCGTGGCTCAGTACCAATCGTTTTTCACGGATGTTTAATCACATATACTATAGTTCGGTTTTCTTCGATACAGAGATTGGATATAAAAAATATTTTATAAAATTAAATATCTAACAAATAAAAAACTGTCAGTTAAATTTTTATAGTCTTGACCTAATTCTGAATTAGTATTTCCTGATGATCGTTAAAATTACTAAAAGATATTTTTAGACACTATTCAATTTCTGATAGATACATTCAGAAGGATATATTTACTTATAGATTAAATACGACTCAACTGTCCAAGCAATTGTGAATTTAACAAGAAAGCATTCGACACAAACTGATTTCGATGGAAACTTTGATTTAAATTAAAGAGTTGCACTGCTCTATCGACTTCATCAAAGTTGTGTATTCAGAAAACTACCTCATTTCTCTTCATTTCTTTACTCTCACTTTTATAACCACCACACATACTACCTCACGCTTTCTACTCCGTTCGTTTCGTCGTTCTGCTGTGAATTGAATTTCTGGAAAGTCGAACTTCTCTGACGTAGATAGCTATCCCTCTAGAATATTTATCACTCTTCTTTACTACATCATTGCTATAGGATATAGCTGATTTCAGAGTCAACGCATCAAGTCGATAACTATAGAACAAGAAAAAAATCTAATTGAAAGTATACTGCTTCATCTGAGTTTATTATGGTGGTATTAAAATATGATAAATGAAAAATGACATGAATAAACTAAAGCATACATCGTTCCATTTTTTTGTTAGAAATTTTCTGTAATAAATTCGTCTTACAAAAAATTTTGCTATTGCGAGAAAAAACTTTGTTTAAAATTTTATGAATTTTTGATGACAGTTTTTTATTTTACACAAACAAAGAATATTGGTTTTTATAGCTGCAATGTTCAAGTTTACAATGACACTAATAACCTAAAAAAAATGGCAGCAGAAATGAAAGTAAATTTCTTGTTATTTATTGTATTCACGAAAATCACACTAAAATTCTTGGTTTTTAGGCCTGCTTAATCGGTTGTCGAGGCTTTAAACTATTAGGACCGACAAATTTAAATGTATTTTCTTACGCTGAATGTAAATAATCGACCTGCTTAATCTGTAGACTAATTTTTCCCGCGGTGATATTAAAAAAATGCCATTCGGCAAGTCGGAAGGTCAAAATTCACCAAAAATGACGATTTCTTCGTGTTTTCTCCCCCTGGATGACCTCGCCCGATTGAAAGGATATGTCTAGCGTATTGAGGAGATAAAAAGACACCGATGGCGTATTAAAAACCAAAATCCATCAATATCTTCTCATTGAAAGGCACGTGGAAAGGTCAAAATTCACCAAAATCTCGATTTTCAACAGAAGTTTTCGTGAAAAACTGTTTTAAAAAAACTACAAATAATGAGCAGAAATCTTATCCCTTCGTTCAACACCCAAGAAATATACCTGAGAAGATTGTGTCAAAATTTCAGATCGATCGGTCAAGCCGTTCTGTTAAAAAAAAAAAAAATTAGTTTACCTTGGTTATAATTTGATGATTTTATCTATTTTAGTTTTTTACAATATTACCACAATTACGAAAAGCATGTAGAACCTTGGAAGCTCATAATAATTTCCACCCTCGACACGTAAGTATAGGCATATGATTAGAAACTTTTAATTTGAAGAAAAAAGTGCATGTATTACAGCATGTCCTTCGAAGTGCAAGCCAAGGCTAATCCCATAATCAATAGTTGTCTTAGTATACACACTCGGTTAGACTATACGTACACGTGTAACTCGCTTGTATACACGTACAAACGTAAATTTAACTGGTACAGTTATAAACTTCACCCGAGTTCATTCGAATATAACGAAAATCCTTTTGGTTACGCTTTTTTCTCTACGTGCATACCGATCGATTGTTATTAAATGTGTATATGACCTGTATCTATGATTGAATATGCTATTTTAGGTCGCATATACTTTGCAGAGGCTTCCCGGAGGGGATGACCGGTAAAATATGTTCCGCAAGTTATTAAATAAACTTTTTGTAACAAACCCACCGGAGAGTCATTAATTGTCGCCTGTATCTACCTAGCTTTAAATACTTAAATACCAAATTTTACCCATCATAAGAAACAAAAATTAAAGCTCATTTTATCAAAGAAGACTTATAGTGCTGATGAGGAAAACCGGGCTACAGGAAATGACCTTCCGAAGGGTAAACTTAATTATAAATTAGGGGTCGGAGCAAGGAGCACGAACCGCAAAGCTTCGTTGACACTTTCTGATCGATCGACAGAAGGTTTAAGTTTCGATGCTTCGGATGGTGCACTCTATAAATCCTCGTACGTGATATTTGAGTTGATTTTATAGAAAGGAACTAAAAAAATCCTATTGAACAAAATGAAAAATAAATGGAGGACACGTCGTGCAGCGGT
Organism: Macrocentrus cingulum; assembly: GCA_002156465.1. Classification (NCBI taxonomy): domain Eukaryota; kingdom Metazoa; phylum Arthropoda; class Insecta; order Hymenoptera; family Braconidae; genus Macrocentrus; species Macrocentrus cingulum. Next base: position 40,760 of record MVJL01001449.1, on the reverse strand, counting down.
AGTGTTGATAAATACAGAGGCGGGAAATTTCTTATATTCCTGGGCGACTTGCAAAAATTTCTATTCAAAATTAACGAATGCATCAATCCTTATATATTCGACACATAAAAAATTTATAGTGGCAAAAATAAACACAATTTTCAACTTTTAATGTGTAAATTAAAAATTTGAGATTTTAAATCATTTTTTCTCCATTTTTTTATTTACAAAGAACTATAAAAAAATTCAATTTTCATATTAAAGATACAAAAAATACTCGAGTTATTGAAAATTAATTTATAAATAAAATTTAAAATGTATATAAAATCCGGGAAAAAAATTGTTTTTTCTAGTGTGTCTCTTTGCACTGATTGTTAAAGCCATTGAAAATTTTGAAAAAGTTCTAGACAACAACTTACACTACGAAGTATCCAATTTTCTTGAAATATATTCTTGGATCAATGATGCTGCCAAGAAAACTTTTCACATTTATTCGCTATGCACTAAATCAGGAAACCATCAGATTTTTTTTTTATCAAAAAAATGGATAAGAGAGTAGATGCGAGTGAAAGCATGAAGTAAAATAGTGCCAAATACATTGAAAAAGACATTTAGTTTATTTCGAGACGAGAGATAAATAAATTTATCCCTTTGACGTGCACAAAGGGGGAGGAAGGAACAAAACTCGACGGCCTTGGCGCCAGCGTTGTCTGGTCTGATTTCCTCCTTTCATCAGTGAATTATTATTCACAATACATCGCACTGCTCAGTTACTCAGCAAAAACTAATATATTGTCACAATTTTAACTAAAGGAGACAACATGAATTATAATATAAAACATCTTGTATTTAGAGCAGTCAATTAAACAAGTTTTATATCAAGAATTTTTTAGAAACGACTCAAATGCGTCTCTACATACACACAGCTAGAATATATAGAATGAGTCAATCAATGTATGTGACATATTATTCGACAGTTGAACAAAAAATTCCAAACTCACCCCGAATTTGACGGTTGACTTGATTCTGTAGCATAGAAAAACTGGAGCCCGGTTGCGATGGCTTCCGATCACGATAGCTGCCACAGGCGAATTGATAAAAATCATTGCATGGATCGACATCGCGGTTCATCGACGCCAATATCCTCGCAGAAGCTTCTCGGCATGCTTTCGTATCGCACGTCCGATCTTGCCCATCTCGTTCTCTCAGACACACTTCATCCTGAAATTTCAACAAAAATTTCGAACGATTGATTTTTGATTCTCGAAAAACAATTTTACCCTTCAAATTCATAAACAGAAAATATGATACGGAACGGAAGATGATGTATATTAGTGAATAAAAAATATATAGAGGGTCGTATATAGGTATAAGATAAATTTCACGGACAAGAGAACAGGCCGTGACCTGACATTTGCCTCTAAATCCTATCCGCCTTCCACACACGGGGCTTCTCTTTGTACTAGCCCACGTGTGCTATCATGAGCTTGACCATCGGCATGCACCAGGCAGCTAGAATATGTTTAAAATCTATGGATAGCGTGTATATATATTTATAGATGATAATAAAACAAAACAAAAAACAATAAAAATGTATTTGCGCTCTGTGTTAACTGTCCTCTTTATCTACTGATTATATATTTCATATTTAGAAGAATATAGGTCAAGTTTAATACCTGAATCATTATTAGAAATATATTTAAATAGCTAATAAGTATTACGTGACTGAACAAATTCATACTACGATAGGTAATAAGCTGCTGAGTTGTTATGCATCAAGATAATTATGAAAAAATTTATCTAAATAATTTCTTCCAGTAATTTAAGAAACAATTGTTTATGAATAATGAAAAGTTTATATTCTTTATGATATACAACACTAGGGTATAGGTATTCTATCATTGTTTTATACTATTTTTAATAAAAAAACCAGCGGTAATTATATTAAATAAAGATATTATGTGAATTATGTAATTTAGTGGTTAAACGCGGTTTATTTTTCTTTAGTCGCGAAGTGGTTGTTATTAGAACAAAAGGCGTGAAATGCTTCAAATAAAGTATAAAAATAGATAAGCTTTCCGCACGTCGAGAGGAGACAGCATGTTTCATGCAACGGCAATATAGATAGGCCGATAACCACAATTTTTATGTATGAGCAGACATCTGCTATTCATACATTTTCTAAAGGATGTATGGGAGGTACACTCAAAGACATTCGAAAATTTTATCAGTCGCCAATAAAAAAAAAACATCATAGTTTTTTTTAGAAAAATTTTTTTCAAATTAATTTTTAATTGAATTTACCTTTACAATTAAAAAAATTTCTAAAATGATAAAAATAAATTTTTCCAATTTGCATTCCCATAGTGATATTTTATAGATAATTAAAAAATGTTATTTCAACTATTTTGTTAATTCATATCACTGTAAAAATTTTTGAAATACGTAAACAACTCCTAAAAATTAATATTTTTAATTGAAATTTTGTAAAAGTTATTTAAATTAGATGTAAAATAATTTATTACAGCGAAAACAGAAAAAAAAAATTTATGCAGATTTTTACCAATCTATGCAGATTTTTACCACTGCAAGAATTTTCAAAATTTACAGATGACCCCTCAAAATAAATTCTTTAAATTGAAACGTTACAAAAAAAAATATTTTCAATCACTTTCTGACCATTTTTGAAGTTTCCAAAATTCGTGAGCGACCTCTAAAAATGTTCGAATCAGGCTAATTTTTATACCGAGCTTTTAATATATCATAAATTTTGATTTTTTGATACGAAACCTAAAAAAAAAAAAAATAGTTGATTTTTTTAACCACCCTATAGTATACATATGCCTTCTGAATAACGACCAATCGGCCTAGGAAGTCATACAATATTTTCGATCCATCCAAATAAGCGTTTACACACTTACCAAAGCTGAGCAGTCACGCGGTTGATCGCCTTCAGGTAACGTGGTGATCAGGAAGAGTACAGGACTGGTGACGAGCAGACTCGTGACCAGAAGCATTGCAAATGTGAGCAGAGCTTTGTGGACAGCTTTACTGCGTCTGAGCCAATAGCAGGGAACGCAACAAATCCACGTTCCAGACTGTTGAGGCTGTTCCATCTGAACCATGGGTTCATCTGCAGCCCCGCTGCCCTCATCCGTGGTTGTTCCATGAGTTGGAGTCGTGTGCTCCTGCTGCTGCTGATAGCGTTGGGCCTGCTGTCCATGGCCCGCAGTGGTGGCCACGCCTCCAGCACTACCACCCCCACCAGCCGCGTGCGGCCCCGCCACGGACCCTGGCGCGCACAGTGTGCGCGAACTCAACGGTAGTCTAACAATCGGCGTAGCTCGCGCACGATTTAAACCTCCTCCACGGGCCCCACGGCCCCCGTAACCTTGGCTCACCGTGCACAGAGCCACATTTGCCGTAGTTGTGCAAGCTTCGTGATGCTAATCAACGATCGCAACCTTCAATGGCGACCAGCTCACATGCACGCTACACTCTTTTTATCTGTACACTGATTGCCAGTTATTTTTCGCCATGATCAAATATCAGTGAAATATATTTGTTCATTTTTCAACTTGAGTTTTTTTCCTACCAAAATTTAAATTTCGATTTTTTCTTTCCGTAGATTTCCATATTTCACTTTAAAACATTTAAAATAGAATGTATAGTCACACGCAAAAGCCTCCTTTGAATGACATTTAATCAAAGTTTTGATGAAATTGCGAGCTTTATTTTTGCTGATAAAACGATAGAGAGATGGAATGGAAAACACTATACGTAGAGATCAAATGGATAAACTTTTTAAAACCCTGTCATAGGGGTGAGAGATACACGATTGAACGATAACAATACAGAAGTAGGTATATAAATCAACGCCGATCAAGAGCCTAAGCTCATTTTCATTTTAAATTCATTGAATAAATATCGAGGTTATAAATAAAACTGCCCTTACGGAATTATAGAAAATTATATCTATGGATAAATTTGAATGTGTAATATATATTTAAATTTGCCGTTAGATATAAATTTTATTATTTTCATGTGGGCCCAAAGTTTATAAATGAAAAATTGATTGATAAAAGATTTTACGTTTTATCTTTGGTTTTTCTTGTAAAAATTAATTTTCGTATTTTTAACATTATTTATTTACTTTTTAAAAATTTATGTTATAAAATCGATATTTTGCGGAATTAAAATAATATTACATAAGCAATCGAAATTTGAAAAAAATAAAAATGAAAATATTTTATCCGGATTAAAAATTGTTTTTTATGGTTTAATTGATTTCTATTAACATTTCCCCTGCACCTGCTGAGTTGATAACAAAAATCACACACTATTTAACCAACAGCAAACTTAATACAACATTGTCCTGAAGAGAAACCACAAATTCAATGACAATGAGTGGCATTATTATTTTTAAGAATAACAAAAAAAAACGCGGAAAATATATGATTCCATATATTTATGAATATCGACCGGATTGAACACCTAACTTCTCGAGGGCTACACGCGGACTGACGAACCGTGGTTATAACCACTGTGGCGCCTTTTCCATTTTCCCCTCTTCTCTGTAGGAGTTGGGTGGCAAAGCGCAAACTCTGGGCATTCCAAATACTCATGATGATACCGCAAAGCACAAATGCACAGCTGTAACTTGTCGCGTTTCGTCTGTAATCGCAGCGTATATGTAATTTCTAATGCATAGTATCATCCCTGCAAAATACGTATATCATTAATAATAAAATTGTTCTAAATAAATTATTTAACACAAATAGACTAGAACATATCTAAAAATAAATCTAAAATATCTTATATAAAGCAAATAAAAATAAATATCAGTGGCATAACAATTCAATTTATAACATTCGAAAAATTTGGTATTTTTCAAAATAAAAAAAAAATATAAAAAAAATTTCATACATTGGATAAAGTTTTTGTTAAAAATTTTGTATTTAATTTAGGTTCAATATTTCGATTAAAAAATAGCACAAACACAATTTATCGAGAAAAATGTTATAATTAAAAGATACAATCCATTGTCATTAAGTCAAATAGAGTTAAATGTAATTTTGTGATTGTTTAACGACAGCATATCAAACAGGAACTTTGCGGGATCGACGCACTGTTGGGCTTTAAGCTGAAAACTGGCAAACAATGATAAGTTTGAGTAAAAAAAAAAAACTCTCACGTTGATCGTTATTTATAGAACACATAAAGAGCAGTATTTATCATGGGTGAATAAGTGCAGTAACATTAATCAACTGACAATGTCTATTTTCGGGTGTAAGCAGAGTGGTGCCGGTGGATCCTCGTACTGGTCTTATCGATTTTGACATTTGACGCTTCTACACGTCGAATATACTAACATAGTCAGGGTGAATCACGGAAGCTGAAATGTAGGTCGAGCTAATGAAATTGTAAAGTTGAGCCAAATCACCAAACAATTAGTCAATAAAACCTGAAAAAAACTAAAATCGTATAATTTATTAATTTTATTGATATAAATGCATTGAAAAAAAAATTTTTTTAATTGAAATATTAAAATATACGAGTTTCAATTTAGGAATTTGAGAAACTAATTTTTTCATGATTTTTTTCGTATACGAACAATAATCCTATTAATATTACTAAAAGATTTTATATTTACTTTATTTGTTTATAGAATTTTGTTCATGCAAAATTGTTTAATTAATTTTTTTTTTTTTGATCAATAATAGATATTGCACACCCCTTATGAGAAGTAATAGGATGTGCTCTGCACTCGCCTCGTCCATTTTCGTTAATTTCTCTAATTAAAATGTATTCACCAACCTCTCGTAAATTTTTCGGTGCAAATTGCATAAATTTTCGATGCTAACGGGTGATTTTGCTGTGCAAATAACATTTTTTTTTATATAAACAGCATAATTTCACTTGAATGTTACGAAAACATGCTTTAATTTTATCAAAAAATTAGCAAAATGGCAATAAGCAAAAATTATTACTCACTGCACTCCTAGAGACGTTTGTACTGCCCGAAAACCCGAAAAAAACTGTCAGTTTACGTGGGAAAGTCCGGTAAACCGAGCTCTATTGATAATTTTTAATTGCTTTTTGATATCTCTGTGCTGATATCAGTGAAAAATCAATACTTGCAGCATTTTGACCACGTCCGGATCAGTTGTTCCCGAGCTTTCGAAGAGTACAGACGTGTCGAGGCGCGCATTACTATATTTATGCAAATTATTCACTAAATTACCTAAATAATTAAAATTAATTTTCACATAGATCTTCTGGGACATCTTTAAAATATTGATAAAAATTATAAAAAAAGTTTTTAAATTTTAAGTCGCATACAATTTCTAAAGATAGAAGAATTAGATTAATTAGCAGCATAAAATTATTATTTATTAGCCATTATTTATAAATAAAAATATATGAAAATTATTTTAATAAACGAGATTTTAAATAAAATAATTAACGAAGAAAACAGGAAGAATTTTTGGTGAAAGATTTCAAAGATTTTATCATATTTCTCTTTGCAATGAAATATTTATGAATCTATTATTTATTAATTTATAAGCAATAGCTGGATATCTTATTTGTTTCAACGGCTGTGTTTTAATTTTTAACCAAATTCTAACAGAATTTGAAATGATGACATTGGAAGCTGTTGAAAAAAAATAACTGAGGTAATATTTGTAAATAGGGTAAAAATATTTTTCATTTTTGGTCACTTTTTCATTTACTCAACCTTATTTTGTATTTAAAAATCAGGATTTAGCTTAATTATTTACTTTGACAGATAAAATATATATGATAAAAACAATAAAAGGTGAAAAATAATAATTTTATTCAACCATTATACAGAATAAGGTTGATTAAATATATTTTTTTTTGTTATTTTATTATATATTTATATGTGTATTATATATGAATTTAAATTGTATGTTATTATACCATTTATAACATCCAGATTATCTTTTGGACGCTTCTGTATATTATAATTTAATTTTTTTTTATTAATCATCTCTGTTCTTTTTCACAAATACGTTCACATCATCTACGACAATCGATAAGTTTTCCTGGTGCAATTTTTTTTGTTAATTATACAAAAATCATATACGGCTGTTAAAATATTATATTATAGCATTTTTGTGCCCATAATCACATATGTGATACAATGGATTTTTAAATTTCATTGTAAATATTTTTAAATAAAAATACTAATTATAAATTTCAAACGTAAAAATTTTTCAACTCATTTTACCAGCATATTCTATGGTACTACTTTTACAAGAGTATCAAGAACTGAGGTATATTTTGTCATGATTACTCATCTTAAAGCATTTACATGATCAATTATAAATTTTAGATATATAACCACAAACTTTAAATAGTCATAACCAATCCTTCAATAATAACATTCAATAATTAATATATAACTTTAAATAATAGCTCAACGACTATTAGAAATGAAAATTTTCAATGTGTTTTTGAAAGATTTGTAAGATGATAATGAATAACTAGGTAAATATGGGGTAAAATGGGGATACTGATTATAATAATAATTTTAAAAAAATTAAAAGTATAAAAATGAGGTAAAAATTTGTTAAAAAAGATGAAAACTTCGATCAGATAATCGTTGAAATAAAGTTTGATCACAGAAAAATATAAATAATTAAGATATAATTGAAGAAAAAAAATTTTTTACTCATTTTTTCATGTACCCAATTTTTCCTCAAATTTCCCTGTATATAAAATAAAATAAAATATAAAATATTGTAAAAAAAGACATGAGAGATATTTATATATTAATTTGAATTAAAATTTTTAAGAATAAAATACATTATTGTTTCAATAATTTCAAAATATATCTGATTTTAACATTTCTTCCACTATATAAGACTCTCGAAAATTCTATAACATTTCTACACATTGTTTCTACAATATTTATTTATTTATTTAAAATTTTATCTTCATTATACATATGAAGTGATATTTCTCTTTTTTTTCTATCACTTTGTTTCATATATTTCTCATCCAACACTTGTATATAACTAAGAGATGTAAGTTAATTCGTTTGTGCGACATTTTTGATAAGTTGTCGAATTTTTTCATCAATCATCTCAATCAATTAAAAATTCATATATTTATTTATTCATTTCTATTTTTTTCTTCTTTCACAGTGAAATAAAAATATAAAATTACGCGAATATATGAAAAATGTTTTTTTTTCCAACGTCTAGAAGACATACAGTGATTAAACTCTGATTAAATAGCGATAATAGACATCGAAAGATTAGAATTGTGGAGACTGCGTAAATATACTCTCTAATTGAATGGAAAAAAAAATTGTTTTGATTACGATTGATCAGAAAAATAGTAATGCTTTTTCTTTTTTTTTTTTTTTTCTTCAATTTCTCAAATTTAAATGAGTACTTTTAATTATATACTTTTTACAAAAGTTCCCCAATTATTAAATGGCAATAAAAGCGATGCGATTTATTTTGAAAAAAACTTTTTTAAAAATAACTCATGATCAATGTAATAAAGCAGTACATACATCGAACGATTGAACGGAACTCAGGAAGAAGTAGAAAATAATTCAAAGCCTAATGTAAATTTTGTTTTTTCTTCTTTAGGTTTTTTTGGTTTTGAGAAATATTCCATAGAGCTTGAATTATCGCAGATGTTATTACATTGCACTTGAACGCTCTTCGTGAGCTTTCTTGACGATTGCGAGTTTTGAATGCGGATCTGCTGCTGGCAAACTTGTGTAAGGTGCTTCGCTGGTTCCATGAAGCATCAGCGTCCATTCTGTTATCCATCCGCGTTGAGGTACTTGTGAATTAAATCTTATCTGCAACATTACAACCAACCATTGATAGCATATAAATCATTAAATAAAAACCCTGTCATCTGTTTTTCTTTTATCTCTATGCAATAGATCGCAACTGTTTTACAAGTAAAAATGTGCGTTATTGCTAAAAATGTGTTCCGGCCATCAAAATACATCGAATGACGTGTGGCAGATCAAGATTGATCAATATCTCCCAGTGTGCGGTGCGTTAAAACGTCAAAATCGAGTGAAAATGAGTATTTTTTTAAATTATTCCTGCCGGACTACCTCGGATTAGCATAAAAATATTCATAACTCCACCATATGTTGGTGTATAGCATAGTCTACAGTGACTACTTCAAAGTAAGCTATCTACCCAATCAATCATTTATATAAAATATTAAATTTATCATTATTATCGTTAATACGACAAATTAACGTGCCTCAAGTAACCAAGTTCCTTGAGGATATTCGCCCCAAGTGTGAGTGGTCATAAACGGCCATTTCGTAAAGCCATCACGGTGATCATCATCATTTATGCGTCGACTCAGAATCATCGACCTATACGAAAGAATAATAAAAAGGCAGTTGATAAGCAGACTAAGAAATTTTCAAATAATCTCGCGAATACCGGTTATTACCTAGTACCCATAGGCGATGTTAAAAAAAGCTCTAGGTCACCCCGACGTGAAGCATTGACGGTGATTACTGCTTGTACGTGCTCCAGATAGCTCACCGCATAGTCAGTGCCAGCGCAAGCATCAGTTTTGATCTTTAGCAGTATTGAACGGTCACTAGGTATCTCTCTGTGTGAAAAGAGTTGATTAACTTGGTATTTATTATGAAAATACATTTTAATTAATATTACCGTATTTGAAAAACAGATCCTGCCTCACAGTGATACCTCGGCGGCACTGTTTTCCACTGTTTTGCTAGAGCAACCATGGCACCCGCATCCAAAACACCGTAGCCGAATAAGTGATTAAATTCAAGTCCAACACCATTCATAGTCCAGTGAAATCTATTTTTTGCGTCAAATAGAGAATTCCTTTTTGATGTTAGCACTGTTAGATGTTGAATGTCTCGCCATGTTAACAGAGGACTGTTTCAATAATTCATTAGATTAATCAACGTTTATCAGAGGGTTACCAAGGAATCAGTATTATTTAATTTAAGAACTGACTTTGCTTCAAGTGCTAGTGCAAAGACTCCGGCAGCTTCAGGAGCAGCAGCAGATGTTCCACTGTGAGTTGTCGTACACTTTCCATAAAGGTCAGTTGTTGCCTGAAAATTGTAATCATATTTTTAATCTATTTCAGAGAATATTTTTGTTTGTGGTGTCTCGTAACAATGGTTTATTATGTTTTAAGAGCCCTCTAAAAAAAAATCAGCCCGATTCAAGTATTTTTTAGAGGTCGATGACGAATTTTGAAATTTGCAAAAATAGCCAAGATCTAATTTATTTTTTACATGTAATACATTTTGACTATTTTTGCAGATTTGAAAATTTGTCAGCGACCTCTAAAAAAATACTTGTATCGGAATGATTTGTTAAAGGGCTTCTAAAACATGATAAACTATCATTTTTTGATATACGAGACCCAAAAAACGCAAAAAGTCGATTTTTTTCGTCATCCTGATGTAGAAGTACGTTGAAAAACACCCAAAAAAATAGTCTTTTGATTGGTTATTAAACTTTTACATGAAATTTTTGAGTCGATATCGAATTTTTTGAGCTAATATTATGTACAAGTGTTGATTTTCAATCAGCACTTGATTTCGAGTGTGTCCATTGAAATTAATTTCTGTATTCACAAACAGATTTTTTTGTTCAAAAGCCCGACCATTTTAATTTACAAAAAAATGTAAAATAATTCAATTCCAGTAATAATTGTTAAAGTTTGAATTTTAAATTTCACATGTAGCCACTTATACTATGAGAATCACTCGTTTTTCCCTCTGGATTGACCTCCTCTTTTATCGTATTCATTTTGAATTTACATAGGACTCGAACAAGAATTGCCTCCTGATATTTTCCGCACTATTCCGGTCACGTACAGACTATTTACAAGCGGTCACTTCTTTCTTGATCGTTCTATGCTTAGAATGTTCAACCATGAACACTCGATCTCTCTTACTTTTGTTGCGGCTAATTCACTTTCCCGTTACTTTAACTTGTAGGCCCGTCAACAAGGAAGCTACCGTAGGCTTTAGTTCGTAATGAACAAGAAAAACTTGCTCAAATTGATATATATCTTAGGGGTAAATTCGTAACGAGACTGATTTAGTAGATTTGTAGAATATGACTGTTTACCACGCCAGTGTTTGGATCTTTGGCACCGTTGCTGAATGTTGATGCAAGCGTACTCGAACAACTCTCATCGTAGTGAGCATTTTGACCATCATTAATCGCGCTATTAATGCTAATGGTCCACATACTGGCTGCATAACCGTCACAATTGCAATCGTCCTCTTCACCACCGTCGCCTGATGCCCACACATAAATATTGCCCAATCCTCGTCGACCCTGAAAAAAATGATACAAAAAAAAATAATTCAATATTGCCTTCACTATTTATCATATAGTTATAGTGTTAAATGTTTTGCTCCGAGAAATTTAAAATTTTCTCTACAGTTAGTTTAGAGTTGGAAAAACACCCAAAAAAAATTACAGCCCCTTAGCATCGTTTTAAATATCATCAAGCATCCTCTAAATCTCAAATTTGTGGTATTTTACTAAAAATATCACTGATACTTGATGTTAAATGCTCTGCTTAGCGATGATAATTTTTTTATGATTACTTTAGAGTCTTAAGAGTACCAAAAAAAATTTTCAACCCTCTGGTGTCATGTTAAAAAACCATTGGCCATCCTCTGAATTTGTGATACATAGGATTTTTTGATAAATAATTATGCACTGTACTATTAAATGCTCCCCTCGGTCTAAGGAATACTCGAAAAAAAATCTTCAGATCCGTCGTTTTGTTGAAAAATTTGTTGAAATTACCAAAAAAAAACATTATAAAATATAATCGTAATTTATAATATGGAACTGTCAAATTTTCAGCGATTCTCAACATTTAAATTGTCCCTGTAAATTTTTTAGAGAGAATTGTATTATTAATTTTGCATTATTTTTTATACCTCATTGACTCCTCGAACAATTGCTCGCATCGTTGCGTTTCTGGGCCCATCAACAGTCTTGCCATCATCGGTTGGGCCCCAAGAAGCACTATAAATGTCGATTAGATCCGGCTCATGACCCATGCTGTTTGCTTCAATTAAGTCTGTCATGTAGGGTTGGTCGAGCATTCGAATTCCGGCGATTTTTGAATTATATGCAACCCCAACGCCACACACATCATTATCACGTGCTGCTGCCACTTCTCCAGCACATCGGGTTCCGTGACTGGTGCGATTATTTTATGAAACATCATAAAATAACAAATTTAAAAAAATCTGTTTGCACTATCTACATTATTGCAATCTGTTTTTGTAAACAATATTTTTTATTTTTCTTTTTATATGCTCTGATCGATGGTGTATACTATCAAATTTTTCCAGGCTATAAGAAATCACTTGAGATGATTTACCTGTTAAACCAATCATCGGTGTATCGTGGATACGGATAAGGATCGTTACTGCTGAAGTCATACGAAGCTTTTGCATTCTGCAAATCAATAAAATAAGTATTTTATACAAAAATTTTCGAAAAAAATTAATACATTGCCATTAAAATTTCTTGGTAAGGCAAAATCAACTAACCAATTTCTAATATTGAATAATTACTTAAATAGGCAGGATAGAAAAAAAAATTTGAAATTTATCGATACAATTGTATTTTTAATTAAATGCTTTTAGGAATATATTATATATCTTTTTACTAGATTTAAAGTCATTAATGCTCTACTACAGTGAAAAACCAATTAAGGAAAACCTCGATTAAACTCGACTTAATTCTCATCCTTATTACGCACTCCCTTTTTCGTGCCGTCATTCTACGTTAATTTCGGTTACTCCATATTCCTTGCACTTCCACCTACACAGGATACATATTTATAAGGGATGGTATCGATGTAATGCATACATAATTTATTACGGGGTAAAAAAAAGTTTTTTTGTTAATCCTTATACCGTTGGGGACATTTAACGTTGTAATTTTCGAATTTTCGTTCGCGATTTTTTTTTTTTTTCTAGTGATTCAAAATAAAAAATCCATTTTTTAAAATAAATTTATAAATTTTTTGCGAATGAGTCAAACAATTAAAATAAATTCTGAAAAACATTTTGTGTTTTCATGTTTTTCATACAAAATCAATGAATTTCGATATATCCAAACAATGTTACAGTGAAAAAATTCGATTTTCTTAAAATTATATTTTAAGAATGTACGTTTTTGTGTAATGAGGAGTAAATTAACCTCCCAGATGAACCCTAAATGAACCTTAATGAGTTCAATTTGAGGAAATTGAGAAAGACTTTGCGAGATATGAAGGAGAGTATATTGCCCCAAGTTATTAATAAGCCTCTGGCTTTCATCTCCCTTTTCACGTGACAAACAAAAGAGGATATCCCTTGGGACATATTCGCATCCATTAATTTCTTGATTACTTTCATAATATGAATGTCAGCGATGTGCGTTCATTTATTTCGGTCACAGTAAAAGAGTGTGCGTAAATCTAGCTTTCTTTCTTCCTGACCTATTCATTGTTCCTGAAATTTTCACACGACAAGTCACAACCTTTGGCTTCACCCTATAAATCAGAACTCAACGAATTTAGATTAATCACAATATCATATTAAATCGTTAAATATATTAATAACATATTTCAAGTTTAACAACAAAACAATTAATTATATTACAAAAAATGCATAAAACATTTGTTGTAATTTTTTTAATCCTATTAAAAATTCGGTTAATATAAACTTACATAGTTGAACTTCAAATCGGGATGCATGTAATCGACTCCTGTAATAAAAAAATCGAAAAAATTATACATTTGTTATTGTTAGCATAAGACATAACTCTTTAATATTTTTTTTACTAGTTAAAAAATATTTTCTTTTTTAAGTAACATTTTTTACAGTAATATATACGTACAACGAATTATTTTCATCGTGAAATTTGTCTACGAGGACAATTTATAGTTCTGTATTGATAGACAAGAATTTCTTAAATTCATAAACAACCACTTAAAATAAATTCTTTAAATTGAAACTTTGTCGGAGTTATTTAAATTACATATACAATAATCCACTGTAGCGAAAACAGAAGAGAAAAATTTTTTTAAATCACATTTTGACCCTTTTTGGAAATTTCAAAATTCGTGCGTGACCTCTAAAAATGTTCTACTTGATCATAAACTATGATTTTTTTAATACGAGACCCGAAAAAATCAAATAGCCGGTTTTTTTTTTTGCGCCACCCTAATGTATTGGTATATAATATTTAGAAGGCTACCATGATTTTTAAAACATTTTTTTGTGACATCAAGGGGGAAAACTCGAGGGTTGTATAAGTATTTGGTGTGATTCAGATGTTCAAAAAAAGATGAATAATTTATATCTCGTACTCACCGTCGTCCATGATGGCTGTCGTGACATTTCTTCCTGTAATACCTTGTGCCCAAGCTGCCTCTACATTTAAATCAAGTTTTGGCTTGCCGCCATTTTGACCTGTATTCTTGAGATACCACTGAAACTGAAAAAAAGGATCAGTCGGATCTTGATTGGCTTTCTCTTTGATCATCGTTCGATCGTGAAGTGGTACGAGATTGTCCACGCTTAAAGGACGGTATCCCCGTTTAACCCGTTTGAATCCCGTCTGCTGCACCGCAGTATCGACCTGTCAAGTAATTTTCATCAGTCTGGCTTTACATGCAATAATCTATCAAAAAATATTAAACTTACAAGAGGGTCTATTTTTAGTCGTCTTGTATGGGGCACCGATCGTTTAGTTCTAGCATGCGGTAATGCCCGATGAATGAAATGATACTCTTTATTACTTCCCAAGACCTGTAACAACCAGAGAAAGCCAATGATTATTGGAAAAAAATTTATTCCAAGGTTTAAAAATCGCTAGTAAATGCGGCAAATAACTAAATAAATAAATAGAATTTGCTATAATTGAACGAAGGGATACTGCATAACGCTAGTAATAACACGAACGATGAAATCAAACACTCATTTTGCTATATTTTTAAAGAATATCGAGAAAAATCATATTATATACATTTGTAGAATAATATTATTTTATCGTCTCATAAAAAAGAGTCGCTGATTCTCATCGAATGATATGAAATAAAATGCTATCACAAATAGTTATACATGACTAGGACATTTGAACACACCGTGGGCTATTGTTAAAAATAACTTTAGTCGATAATGACAAATAGATTTTCCAGAATTTCTCAACCTAGATAAATGGTAAATCGGTAAATAGCCGTGTGTTTTTCACAGATTTAAAACAATTGCATTGTATAAACTTTTTATTAGAATAATGGCCTATATTTCCAGATACTCTCAATTTAAATGTCAACGTAATTTTTATGATGATGAAAGGTGCTCGATAAGTATAGTGTTTTTTAAGAATTAACGTATAGAATAACGAGCAGAAAAGTGCAAGATGCATTAGTTGGATATCTTCCGACGTAGAATTGTTTTCGAAAAATTTTACCAGAAGAAATGAAGGGCTGACATATGAAAATGAAAATGCAAATCCATGCATATCGCGCTTTATGTTTTGGTCAGATATATATATAGTGAAACAAAAAAAAAAGGTAAAAAGAGTTTTTAAAAATTAAATACTAGACACAATTAATTTCTGCTATGTTTAAAAAATATACGTTTATAGTTAGATTATGGTAAATCAATTTATTAACAATCAATCTTGCGATAGTAGTACGAAATATTTGATTTTTTTACACTAAGAAAAATTTTTTAATTGTTAAAATTAATTTATCAATTGTTGAGATCGATTTATTAACTGTTAATAAATAATCGATGTTTTTTAGAGTCTGAGCTATGTATTATTTTTAAGCATCGTTTTACTTATGCATTGGCTGTACCACGTACTTAATATCAAATTTATTAACTATTAATGAATTTTATTTACTGCTAATATATTTTTCTAATAGTATATAAATAATAGCTGTAAATTGCATTAAATTCCGACAAGACTTCGGTCAATTTAACGAAAATTTACGTCAAAATATGATATTGATTTGTGTCATTCGCTGATATCCATTGAACATTTTATATATATACTAGTATTACGTCATATTATATAGCATTTAATAATTTAAAAATAGACATGACAGGATTTAATCATAATTATCTCATCAGGAAATATTATTACGAAGATTGAACGCCCAATCCAGAAGTCGCATTACGCAATCGATTAATTCCGTAAACTGATTGCAAATTCTCTACTAAAATCTAATCCTCGTTTTACGTATTAATATTACATTCAGCTATTTCGTATGATAAATAAATTATAAAACATACCTAAATATGTTTAATCTACATATGGGTTCAAGTTTTTTGGAAATATTTAAAATATTTTAATCATAAAAACACATTTGAATTCAAAAAATTGAACAAAATAAAAGAAATAAGCTTTGTTTGTTGCTCAAACTCGTCTAATTACGGCAATTTCGACTTATACTCGATGTCAATCTCGAGTTCGTTGAAAACTTGAAGGAAATTGATTGAATGCACAGCAAGCTTACTTTAAGTACGCTCAAGTAGGGTTTATCGATATCACACAATGTCGTTTAATCTCTTGAAAGTCTCAAAGATCAACAAAGATTATGATTTCGAACTAATGAAAGAAATAAAGAACCTGTCGATAAATTGGAAGGATATTTTCACTAAAATAAAGACATTTATATAAAATGTGACTAACGAAAACTATAATAAATCTTTCGATTTCTACTCCATTTATATATATCCTTTTATAAATATAAATTTTTCTAACCTATTAATAAAAATAAATCGTGTGTTGTAGCAAAATGTTTTTTATACTTTGGCAAAAATTTCAATGATTCTAATGGAAAATAAATGGAAAATAAATTTCTACCAACAATTAGTGAAATACACTGAACTTTACAGAAGTATCGACTATGAATTTATTTAGTTGGATCAATATTAAATCTGTTTTACGCAGTGAAAAAACAAGTCATCTGTTTTTTATTAAAATTTATTTTAGAATCAATGATTTAGAACAGATAAAAGCGAAAATTTCGAGTATATTTTCATATTTAATGGAAAAAAATTGCTATTTAATGAAGGCAATCTTTTCTGCACATAGTTTTCTGAAATAATCTTCGCAGCTATCTACGAAAAGTGGTCTCAAGCTGGTAGCTTGATGCTTCGCTCATCACCGGGCAATTTTCCCTAAGTATTTCTCTTTTCTATATTAAACTAGAGATCGTATAGGAAAATGTGCAAAAAAGTGAGCTTTGACATTTCTAATTTTTGTGAATATTGTTAAAAACGTTGTATATATAAAATCAATCTGATGATGAATTCATGAATGAATTCTTGAATCAAAATATTTCATATTTCTACTATTTTGTTTTTGTTTCATAAATAAATTTAATCTGCTTTCAACAATTGTTTTTTAACTTTAAACTAGTTAATGCAATATTATATAGATAATATACGGAAAAATATTACGATTGATGAAATGGTTCAAATTATATTTGATTCATGATACAATTGCGTAACACACGCCATTAAGTTCGAATATTAAATAATAGCTCTGTCGCGACATTCACTGAAAGCTTTATCGCTGATGAATGATGGAAAATCTTTTTATATTCACTGTACACAATAAATCCTATTTTAAGAAAACCTTCGCAGCAGTCAAACGAATTGCCACAATTGCGAAAGAAAATTCTAAATAAAAAATCAACAGTGTTAAAATTTACTCCCTGGCACAAACAAAACAAAAACAAACGGACCAAAACAGAAACAAAACAAGTAAAAATCAAAATAAAAAAAAATCAAATATAAAAGAAAGAAAAAAAAAACCACCTACAAATAATTTTAATAAATAAACAAGAATGCTCAAAGGAATAATACAATAATGCATCAACACAAATTTTTTTGTAATAACTAATATAGAACAGTTAAAATAGAATATTTACTGTTCTATGGTGTCGAAAGTGACAGGCATTGCTGTTTGCTTTTTCGTATTTTACACTCATTATTTATACGTTAAATAATAGTTGATAGGTAACTGTAAAAATGAGTTTAAATAAATAAAAATTACCCCGAAAAGCATATAAATCTGTCTGTATTGCCTGTAATGTCGATTGTAAAAAATATCCTCTATTTTTAAAACCCACAGAAATTCAGTTTTTCCAAATTATCAATGGAATAACAAATGATTTTCATTAATAAATAAATTCTTACAAGTAAAAAAAATAATTTATTGAAAATAAAAACGGTTTTATTAAAAATTTTCAATTAAAACCAAAGAGTATTTCAACTGCAATCTGCTATAGTCGTCAATTTGAACAGACAACAAGTTTAAATTTTTTTTTTCGATAAAAATATCACGGATCATTGTATTTTAATTTTTATAAATTTTCATAGGACGATATAGTGTTGAAAACTATTGTACGAAAACTGATGATTTAATGATTATTACTTTGAACACAATAAATTCTATGCTAAGGATTTTAATGTTTCAATAGGAGTCCAGTCCCCTATACTTAAGAATTCTAAATTTTATAAATAATCTATAAGAATCAAAAAATCTAATTAAAGATAATGTTGTTAATTAACCTAAGTAGGAAAAAAAAAATTATCAAACCAAGTTTGGTAAATAGAAAAAAATTTTATAGATAAATAAAACTCACCGGGCCGAGATTATTAAATCCATTCCTCTCGGCAACATGATCAGCCAAATGTCTGATCACAGGTTGCTTCATTTTCACCAGAAAGGCATTAGTAAATACTTCAGGTTTAGCATATGCACCTTGAATTGTACATGTCAAAGTAAGCATTGATATCAGGCTGACTACATAGGCCAGTTGTTTCATTTTTTCATGTATAGTGTATTTAGAATTTCCACTTTTGTTTCCATGAATATTAGTTGCACGTATGAATTTTTGGCGAAATAATAATTTTCCTGTTTTGATATTATTTCCATCCAAGTCGTGGACTTTTTTTGACACACGATACATCAGAAGGTCGGCATATTTGTGCGTATTGCAAGTCACGTCACATCCAACACGTGTTCTCCCCATGCTCGTTCGAAACCGACTGCCTGACTCGATCGACTGCAAGCGCCAGATCTGCGAATCCTCTTCGATGCTGTTGAAGTATGTGCCGCGTCAAAGGCAAATGTCCGCCATCACACTTTTACAACCACTACTTCTTTGGTCTGGTGTACATGCAATACAGGCGACAATGACGACAACGACCACCCCCCTGTTTTTACTTCAGCTCAACCATAGTCGTATGAGTCTGACCAGACTTGGGCTTTTCCACTTGTTCGCGCGCACCGCCAACGGGAAAACATTCACCATGACGTCACGCTCCATATTGATTTCCCTGCAAAGTTCACTGATGTACAGTTTGCTCGTAGTAGTATCTTATCTGCGCCGGCGTACAACACAGCACAGGTCTTCGTGTCTATTGCAGATGATAACACTTGATCGTTGTTTTTTTTTTCGTTATAGTTTTTCCCCTTCTTCGAAATACTGGCGAATGATGCAAATAAAATAAATATAAGAGGCAGATGAATATATGAAAAAGTAATTTTCTGTAATTAGGTCTTGGATATTAAATTCTGAAAAATATATAAAATTTCATTAATAATACAAAAAAGCTATATACACTAAAATTTACATGTTTTTTTTTTTTATAATTAAAATGTACATGTGTGATAATTATATGTAATTCTTCAGAAATACATATCTATTCTAATGATTGTTATGCAAAATTCGATTAAAAGAGAAAATATATTCACTACAGTATCATTGCAAAAAAATGTATTGTTAATTCATCAATCCTTTCAATTAAAATGTTTACTTAAAAATTTTTTTTAATGCTTTTGATATTCTGTACAATTGTGAAGAATGAACAGGAGTTTTTGATGAAAAAATTCATCATGATTTCCTGCTAGCAATATTAGAATATTTTAAAAGTGCGTGCCATGAAAAAGTAACATGTAAATACGACTAGCATATGCACGCCAACTTCGCTAGGCCAGCCACTGATTGTATGGAGTTTGTTTGTAACTAAACTCGTCTTTAAAACGGTGCAAGAAAGATGCAGATTTTGTTATATAACCTGACTGTGGGAAAAATTCAGCAACACCGTAGTAGTCACAAAAAAACTATACAAAATAAGGAATTCGCCTATACAGCAAAGCGAGTGAGCATATGCTAGTTACCGATAAAA
Source organism: Macrocentrus cingulum (assembly GCA_002156465.1). Taxonomy (NCBI): domain Eukaryota; kingdom Metazoa; phylum Arthropoda; class Insecta; order Hymenoptera; family Braconidae; genus Macrocentrus; species Macrocentrus cingulum. Next base: position 20,536 of record MVJL01001449.1, on the reverse strand, counting down.
GAAATCTGCAACAAAAAAAGATACACAAGTACGATTATAAATCATATTTCACCAACGGAAAAATATATTCATCTGAAAAAAGACTGAAACAGAATCGGAAAAACTATTGAAGAAATAATAAAACCTGCGAACAAAGAAAAGATCAATTCGAACGAGGTCAAATCACGAAAAAAAGTATTAACAATGTGGTATAAATTAACAATGGTATAAAAAAGTACATAAAAAATTAAAAAGCCTGCAAAAAATGTACAACAACTAAAATGAGTTATAATGATGAATAATCGGTATAAACAATGCGAAATAAAATATTTTTTGAACATATATAATGCACCTGCGAACAGAAAAATAGAAAATTCACTTAACATTGAATTAGAACATGTAATGGACATACAATATAAATGTCTTAAATCATTTGAAAAATAGCAATAACTACGTAACATGATCATTAATGAATTATACTTGCTCCATAAATAACCATTGATAATCATGCTCTGTAGAAATTATATTTTTGTAGTGATGTATTGATATAAAGTCAGTTTTGAGGGTGGGATTTGCTTAGGGGACATTTCTAGTTTAATTTAACCATCGACAATTGAGTGATGATAAATTTTTGTTAGCTCAGATCATTACACTGACAAAATAATGATTTAAGCCGACGAAAAACCATAGTTATCATCATCAATTTACATACGCGGAGCTCAATAAATATGGCTGAACGGTCTCAATCCGAGACCGAAACAGCAACAAGTCACAAAAACAATAGTAAAATAATATAATGATATGCATCGGCGATAAACACACGCATGCACTTATAGTTATTGATTTTACTTAAAAACTACGCGATCGCGACCTCCTACACGGGACGGAAACGTTTTCAAAAAATCGCGTCGCACGGATTTCGATTTCATCAAGTGCCCGGGCACTAACTATAGATTGTCCCCCTTCCCTATATAGTTAGCTGCTGCCCTCGTCGAGGGAAAATGTCAAATTTCACGAGATTTCACACGCAAAAATCAAGTGAAATTGAAGAGCAAAATACTTGCACGTTAGGCATGTACTTTACTCGCTGAAAAGCCTGCCAAAAATTGGGAAGTTGTTGAATTTAATATTATTGAAGAATTTTACATTTAATTATCAATTTTCAAAAGGCAGAAATGGTTATACTTCCGGTTAAAATCATCCATGACTCGACAGATAAAACAAAAACTACAGTTTAAATTGTTGTGCGTGCTAATTCGAATTTTGAAGGAAGTAAAATCAATTTCTGCGGGTAATATTTAATGAAACTCTAGATAAATTCAATTGAAATTAGTTCATAGTGAGAAATGATCAACAAAAAAAAAAGTTTTAAAGCTAAAAAAATTGAACAAACTTTCAAAAAAGGGAAATGCTACGAAAAATCATCACTTATATATTCACCACTCGATTCATCAAATATTTAAGTAATATTTTTTTAATAAGAGTATTGGTAGTATTGTTTTTTATAATATTATTTGTTGATCGAGTGGTGTTCGCCAATGCATATCGTAAAGAGCCTGCACAAAAAAAAATTCCTTAAAAATCATCGCATGCTTCGCAGCATTTGCAGAATTTTATGGGAGCGTCATAAAACACTGAAACACCGAGATAATTACGATAATCCTCGATGGAAAAATTTTTTTATGCAGGAATAATTATCGCATGCGAGACTCACCACCATCCCACGGCGAAACTGCAAGCAGGTACGTTGATTCTCGAGTAATCTATTATGTATTTGGCACTAGTAACACTTTTCACTTCACATGACATCACTACACTTCACTTTACTTCACTCTAATTGTCTTAACTTCACCTTAGTTCACTCACAGAAGCTACTCGACTTACTTTCATGCATTTAAAGTAGAAAACGCGCGCTAACAGTAAATTTAAACTACAGCAACCACTACCTAGACTCGGCAACGGTCAGTTTCCATCGGTGGCAGAAGTTGTTGAGGCACTGGAGGCCCACAGTTTGCTCATGGGACCTCAGCGTTGCACCAAGGGCACTAGAATTAAAATTTAAGTGATTTCCCATTGAAAAAAATGATTACAACACAGGTGCGACAGTTTTCTACCCATATTAAAACTATTTTCATGCAAAAGTTATTCAAGGGTGCAAAATTAAACGATAAAAAAGATAAATTGATGTAAAATAACTCGAGATTTGGAAGCACATTCAACGACTAGACTTATAACGCGTGAATTATGAACAAAAAAAAAATAATTTTTTTCATTAATTTATACGTTTAACCAAAGGGTAGGCATTTATGATTGTTAATCGACGCAAGTTTAGACGATTCAATATATATTGGTATTTAAACTTACCATAGATTTTTATCTCCAATCACCATCGACACCGCGGGAGGAGTGTGTCAAGTCTGGACTGATTTCGTGCAGAGCACTGGCATAGAGCGTTTTTTTGGAGGTAATATATAAGGATGGCAGCCTCTTTGTCGACTGCAGCTTGAGTAAAGTTAGCGCGCGCGCATATCAGCTTTTCACTGTTCAGGCGGCCTATTGTCGTCAGTGTCACCATCGGACACTCAATTTTCAATTTTGAGCTCACGTTGTTGGATGAGAAGTGGATAGAAAAGCCAGAATAATTCTCTCTTACATTCACTGTCAATAAAATTAATTCGACAGACTCGATATTCCGCCTGAGAAGCCGTAAATTCCCAAAAACAATGAATTTGTTGTCCCGTCTCAAGGTTGGGACAGTTGTGACCTAGAAGAAAAATTAACATAATTAGAGAAAATGTGTTTAAATTTGGTGGGATTTAATCAATGAATCTGTAAATATAATTTTTATATTGAAACAGAGGATTAAGTGAAGTTCTGATCAGTTTTAGACGCAGCAATTGAGAATTATCAAGTCTCTGGAAAAACTTCAGAGTTAAAAAAATAAAAACATTGATTTATATGCACAGTTATTCACTTGAAACCTTGGAAAAAATTAAAATTTGTCAATTGAACGTCCATTGGAACATTTTAAACTCTGGAATAGCTTCAAACAGAGTCTGAAAATGACAAATAATTATTTTCATGCACTATTGATAGACACTCCAAGCCCTGGAGAAACTTCAAACAGGGTTGAGATAAATATTTTTCACAAAGACAATGGCTAAAAATGTTGACAGACCTGAGATAACCTCAAACACAACAGAAAAAAAATTAATACTGTTATTAATATAAAGACAATCCACTATTCAACCACTGCTGCAATGGAGCAATTGTGTGAAAATATTACTAAATCAATTAAACAGACATTTCATGATTTATTTGAGGTTAACTGATGTCAAGACTGATCTCACTCATACAATCAATTATATTCTATTATATTCCTGCCATTTGTTCACTTAATAGCTCTTTTTTTCAACAATCGAATTGGCTTTGCCTCGAAAAATTTGTCTAAACTTGCCTGTTACAACGACACCACCACACGTCGTCGTTGCCGCACTTTTCCGCCTCTTCCACCATAATTTTATGGATAATACTCGTTGGAATGCGATTGCAAAGCATTCTCGACGATTATTTTAGTATATTTCACCCGATTTCAGCAAATATTTAATGAATTATCTCACAGACGACGCCGCGTCCAAGCGATCGTCCGACATTTTGAGAAGCAGAGAGACAGAGGGAAAGAGACAGAGCCCGGACAGAGGAAGAGAGAAACGGGCTGGATTCTGATTGGCCCATACAACCCGTGCATTCGGATACTACGGAAAACGCGCGCTTTTTTAAAACACGATAGAGAGATAATAAATCTATAAAACTTTACCCAAAAACTGAAAGATGAAAACATTTTCATCCATGATTTTTGTAGAGAAATTAATCTATCAATATTACTAATTTTCCGGTAGATAATTGAGATATAATCAGCGTATCTGTCCAAGTTTACTGTACACGGAGCTGCCGCGATCGCACACAACTGATGAGGTTATGGTTATGCTGTCCAGGGTCCAGCATTTTTGTGTGTACCGGCTTGTGCAAATGTCTACTACTTAATATTTATAGTGAATCTAAGAGCGAAAATTGGTCGAAAAATTTGTGTCAGTGGCTATACCTATGACAAGTACGGGAATCTGTGTGTTATTTTGGACGTTTAAATGGGATCAACAGCTGAATCCTAAGGTACATCGACCAAATCCTGAAACTGCTGGGCATCTCGCCAGGAGATATCCAACGAGGAAGCTGTGTAGAGCCTGGAAAAAAAAAAACATTTTTATTCCGATAGTTGATTAATTTTTTAAGTATCACGACTTATTTGTATATTTCCAACTCGCCAATGCTTCGGAATTACTCAAAGTTATCACCGAAACGATGCCATCACCCTGTGAATGACTTTTGAAACAATTAATAGGATTCTTAGAGGCAATATCTTTGGATCTGTGTCCTGGTGCTGGGACTCGCCAGGCTTAAAAACTGCACAGTATCGTCCATGAGTCAACTTTTGCCAGCTGGAACGAACACTCTAATTATTCTGGACTATTTTAATGAGGTATATCTTCAAATTTTTGTATTTTTAAAATAATTTGGTTATTTCTCGATATCGCGAGAAAGTTATATCATGTCTCAGGCAATTATTAACTCATTCAACGTCAAATTATAATTAACATCTGTCAATTGGACTCTGCAGTGCGTGAGTAATTGTTTTTCAAATTAATAAATGTTTTGATAATGTGACTGAATTCTTTAGTTGGTGGTTATGCTTGAGCCGAGTTAACAAGGCCCAGAGTATGTATGTAACATACACGAGAGGAGCATAAGGACTTCAGGATGAACTGCTGCGAGACACGAAAATCATTAGGCTCGCCGCATTTTACACAGTATGGAATCCAGCCTGTGTTAATTTTGCAAACTGATGAATTAATTTCAGTTTGAATGTTGAGTCGCAAGGAGCAACAAGGAGAGAGCGAGATAGGAAACAATAAAGAGAGAGAGAGAGTGCTCGATTCTAGTTGGCTATCGAGAAACATGATAATAAGGGAAGGGGAAAAAACATCAACTAGCTGGTATTGGGGAAAAAGTGTTGAAACAGCTGATTGACATTTGACGATCAATTTCAGTGAACCAAAATAACCACTTCCAAGGATTAGTACTTGTGATTGTTTAATAAATCAAGTCTTCCGCTATTTCTTTCTTATATTGCCTGTTATGAGATATTTAAAAAAGTCTATAAGTGCCGAACATTGCGAGCTCCCGTCTACAATTGTCCTCGCCCATAATATTTTTTGAGGTTAACCCTAAAAATACATAATAATGCGTGTTTTATCAAATAATATTATTTTCACTACAACTCCCATGAAATTTCCGCTTTAAATTATTCCGTTTATCCCTCTTGTCTCATTTGTTTACGTTTTTTTGTTTTGTTTTTTTACCTCTCGAGTCATTAGCGCGTCGTGCGTGGCTCATGACAAATTTATTAATTTTTTGGCAATGAAAGAATAGTCGGAGTATGGATATAATAGATATAGAAAGTATTGAGGCGAGTGCAAGACCCATTAAAACATCCGCCGTCAAGTGCAATTGCATCAGCTCTAATTCAATATGCTATGTCCTGGTGACCGTAGCAACTCTAGCCTTTTTGGGGGCTCTGGTTTTCATATGCAGAGACTACATTAAAGTGCTTTTATATTGGATTGAACACCAGGATATTTGGGTCGTCACAGTTATCGTCGTTTCGCTCTTCACAGTCGTGTCATTTCCAATTGTCATTGGATATCTATTTCTCATTATTGCCAGTGGATATCTCTTTGGTATTGCTCGAGGAATTGCTATGGTTGTGCTAGCTGCCAATTTGGGTATTGCCGTGGCTCACACGACTCTCAGTGCCTTGTCAACTAAATTGCCTATTGGAGCACTTCTCAGGAGCGAAACTGCCCGGGCTATACTCAGAGTCATCTCGGGACCTCAAGCCTTCCGGGTCGTTTTGTTCGCCAGACTCACGCCCATCCCGTTTGGCCTGCAAAACACTATTTTTGCCGTAAGATTTCATTTATTTTTCGTAATTCTAACATTCATTTTTGTTATTTTTCACTTGCAGGTGAGCAATATCAGTGGTTTAAGGTATCATGTAGCTAGTGCAATTGGTTTGTTGCCCGCACAATTAATCAATGTGTATTTGGGCAGCAGTTTACGCTCAATGCAGGATGTTTTGGAGGATAAATCCACGGCGGCAACGGGTTATATTGTCTTTGGTTGTCAGGTATTTAAAATGAAAAATCAATGCAAATAGATCAAAGAAAATGTTATTAGAATTGAAATGTTGTAGATTTTCATTGGCGTTTCGCTAATGGTTTACGTCGTTCAAAAAGCACGCCGAGAACTTCATCTCGCACTTCTCGAGGCCGACCTTGCATTGATGACCGATAATTCGCATTATCTTCACGATGCTCTGCCCGACTGCAAGGGATCGCTCAGTTCGCTGATTGCCTAGTTTTGCAATTGCAGTTAATTGTCCATATTTGAAGTAACTTGAGTTGATAGCGATAAAATTTATTATATACATGTTCCAATGCTAATCGGTACTGTGCCAAAACTCAATTTTTTCTCACAAAGGTTCTGTGAATTATTGTCAATCCATTTATACAATTTCTTTCATTTTTTTTTTTTCTTGAATTTCAGATGATTTTTTTTTATATTTACTCAATAAGTTTTTTTATGAGTATAAAAAAATGAGGAAAAATAACTCGCATTTTTTTCGGGATTCCAGATTTATATATTCCTTCAAAATACATTTTTTTCAAGGCAAAACGGTATTTTGCCATTTATTTTCTGGACTTTTTGTTATGATATATGTATATACATTTTTTTACTATCAAAATTTCATAGATTTTCGTGACACTTGTAAGATATGATAGCACTAATCGAGGATTTTGAAACAAAAATTTAACTCAATTACTTGTGATTGTTAATATAAACAAATTATCTTTAATGATAACGAAATATTTTAATATTTATACTCAAGTGTTAAAATGGTGTGATGTACATATATTTCTCAGAAAAAAAAAAATATTTCCACTCTTGGATGTTGTTTTTTTTTTTGCAGAATCTCTTTTTTTTTGTTCTATACTATATTTCACCTAAGAAATTTTTTCCGTGTGTAAAAATATTTTTATAAATATAATTAATCAAAACTTAAGAAGAATTTTTTTGTTGCAATCTCACTACCGAGATAAAAGCATATAAAAAATATAATAATAATAATAATATTAATAATAAGAAAAAAGTAAAAAAAATTCAATAACAATTTTGAAAATATGAAAAAAAAATTTTTGCTTAAAGTTAAAAATGTATTTTAATTAAAGTATTCATATTGTGAATTGTACAATACTAAAAGTTATTGCAAGAAAAAAAAAATTTCATTATGTAAAATAAAGAGAGATCAAATTTATCGTATATAAATTTAACATTTCGTTAAACACCTGCAAAATAAACTGATTCTTTGTCTATCAAATTCTTATCACGATACTTTTCTAAAGCTGTTTTCATTACTTCTACCGTGAAATCAGCATCCTCTTTTGTAATACACATTGGAGGCTTAATTCGCAATACCTAAAAACATAAAATTTAAACAAATCAACAGAATTTCATGTTTAAAAAATCTTTTTACAATCACAAAATTCAATTTTTTTTACATTTATGCCAAGAAATTGACATAAAACCGATAAAAACTTACGTTTCCATGATATCCTGACTTTCCCATGAGAACTCCCATGTCCTTAATATCTTCAAAAATCTCCAGGACTGCTTCGTGTGGCATTGGCTCCTTAGTTTCCGAATTAGATATCAATTCCACCCCAATCATCAATCCCTTGCCCCTAACATCTCCTATAATTGTGGGAAAATCAAGGGCCAGAGTGCTCAATCGATGTAAGAAATGTGTTCCAATTATTTTGGAATTTTCTTGAAGATTTTCTTCATCAATAACCTGCAATCAAAGTTGAAACACTCATCTGAAAGACTTTTGTGCGGTAAATAAATGTATTAATGCTAGAAAAATCATTTTATAGCTTCAAAAAATAATGAAAAATGTATTGCTTCATTTTTACTAACGTCAAGGACCGCTGAACCGATAGCACATGCCACTGGATTCCCGCCGAAGGTGTTGAACCGCGCCGCCGAGTCCAAGACTGCGGCAATCTTCCTTGAAGTAGCCACAAAACCCATGGGAAAGCCATTACCAATGCCTTTGGCAGCTGTGACGATATCTGGCAGGACACCATGGCCCTCAAAGCCCCAAAAATGGTCACCAGTCCGCCCAACGCCTGCCTGCACCTCGTCCGCAATGCACAGACCGCCCTTGCTCCGTACAAAGTCATAAACCTTGCGCAAATACGTCCTTGGATACTGCACAACACCTCCAACGCCCTGAGGAGTATAAGGATACATTACCAAGATAAATTAAACCCAGAAAAGTCACACAAACTTGAATGCTTTCGCAGATGAACGCAGCAATTCCACGAAACTTGGCGAGACTGTGATTTAAATTGTTCTCCAACTGATTAAAGTATTGGCCAGCGGCTAAACACTCATCCTCACTGCAGGAACAGCTTCCTGCTCGGTTTAAAGGACTATCTCGGCATTCAGGGCTGCCCCACGGACCTCGGTACACGTCTGGATACATCACCTGCGGGCGACAAGTTTAGAACGGCTCCAGCTGGGTTTACGTGGCGTGTACCTGGATAAATCCCGGCTGCTGAGGCAAGGAATATCGGTATTTCACTGATGCTGTCGCTGACGCTGTCGCCAGGGTACCACCGTGGTAGCCGTTGCAGAGAGAGACAATTTCCTGCGCATTCGTGTAGAGTCGCGAGAGCAAAATTGCCAATTCGTTTGCCTCTGAGCCACTGTTTACAAAGTAGATTGTATCCAGATATGCTGGCAGCTTCTTCCTCAACTTCTCCACGTATTCGTGATGCCGGGGGTTTAGGTATATTGGCGTTGTGTGCGATAACTTGGACATTTGACGCGTTGCGGCGTCGACGACCTTACTATAATCAGTTAAACGGCGTATATGTTCTTAAAAACACCTTAAAATTGTCAGCAATTGGGTATTATTTATATCTAAAGTTTTAGGATATTTTATGGAAGTAAAAAAAAAAATTTTTTTTTTTTGGCGAAATTTTAAAGAGGTACCCTTGGTAGTTTCGGCAGTTTTCGTGAGTTTTTTGGTTTTTTATGAATAACTCGGTAAATAAGCGAGATATTGAAAAATATTACTTAAAGTAAATTATTGGGCATGATTTTTTCTACAAAAAATGTTGAATAAACTTTTTTTTATCTTTCTTAGTTTTGAAGATATCACGGATTTTGTGAAATTTTTATTTTTTGAAATATTTTGAAAATAAAGCAAAAAACAAAAAAAAATGTAAGGATGTTTTTTGTCGGAAATTTGATTCTTAATAATTTCAGTCTTATGATATTTTTCGTTATTTTTCGTATTAACTGAGTTATCGGCGAAAAACTAAAAAAAAAAATCATTAAAACAGCAAAATTTCCAATATGCCTTCGAAAATTTGACAAAAAAATTTTTTCTTCAATATTTTTGTCTATTTAGATGGATAATATTTTAATCTCATCTTAACAATATCCCTTACATAATCAGATGAAGTAAAAATAAAGAAATGAAGTGAAAACTTGATTTTTTTAATATAATTTTTTTTATGTCCCCAATGCATAATTAAAAACGATAACAGGTATTTGGCAAAAAAAAAAAGTCGTTAAAAATGTCCAAATGGATGAGATTATTTATGCACACGTAATTTATTCCGGCGACAATAACCGGACTCGGAGGTTTTCGCATATGCAATCAATGCAAATTTTTATTGTCTTATCATATATACTTACGGGTGCGAATGTCCTACGCTCACCGTCACTACCCCGCCGAACATGTCTAGATATCGGCAACCTCGATGATCCCACAGCCATTGGCCATGACCCTCGTGAATCAGAAGCGGTGTCTTGTACAGCGGTGACTCGCTAGGAATTGTCCTTGATGTTTGCACTAGAGTGTAGTCGGCATCCTACCAGAAATAATCTTCACATTTCCATGAAATAAAAATGACTTTCAATTCATACCTCGTACGCCGCCGGTGTTATGGAGCAATGTGGGAGTTGTGGCACGGTGTTGAACCTGCGGAGTTGCGCTCGACACGCGTTGGAGCCTTTACAAAAAACTAAAACTCCTTTATTAAATTTATTTTTCAGTCAAATATTGGCTAAAAAATTTTTTTCTACCTCTTGGAAGCATTGCTAAGCTTGAAAGCAGTCCCACGAGGAATACGCGCGCACTGTTTCAGTTGTAAAAGTTCAATGGACCCAGGCAGAGTCGCACTGGATTAATTGAGTTGCCCAAGACATTGCGTATGCCTCGCACACATAATCACGTGGTCTCTGCCAAGAGGGAGTTAAAGTAAAAGTTGTTTACACACATTTCAATTGAACTTTAATATCTACGATAAAAAATTCTCATCAATGAAATCACTTATTTCTTTTATTTACAAACGTATCTACAATAAGATTAACTCTCGGCTTTCTTTGAATCTCCTTCGAGAAGTTCTTCATCCTCCTCTTTGGGAGTTTCAATTTGACCCTGGTCGTTAACACGGCTTTTCAGTCGGAAAAGAATTGGAATATTTTCCAGATCAGGATTTTTTGTTTGTAAACAACGAATCCACGATAATAGAGAGTCTTTTGATGAAGTTCCTGTGGCGCAGCATCCTAAAATTGTCGCGTCGTCCTGCTCGTGAATGCTGCGAGCAAAGTCGATAGCCTGCCTTGTCTTTTTCCAGTACGAAATTTCTAGATTTGATACATCTAGTGTAAAAAGAAACATTGATTACAATTTTTTCAGGTAATGCAGTATGAAAAAAAATCTCACCATCCAAGTCCTCATCGTCGACTTCATATTTTTTTGGATCTGCGCGTAGAATAAAATAATCCACGCAATATTTGGACACCCAAACTCGTTCAGGACCTTCTACATAGATCGGCACGTTCTTGGGATGTTGTCGAATGAGCCGTTCTTGATCTGGACTGCTCGCCGACACGATCCAAGTTTTTTCGATCGATTCCTTCACGTCCTCTGTGTTAAATACCGTGACTTCTGTCTGAACATCAACGCTAGCAATTTTTTTAATAGCCAGCAGCGCAATTTCCAATGCATCCGTAGGCATTGGTTTTGGAAAAGGCCATGGATTTAAGTTTTTAAATTTGAGCATCCAGTAGGCCATCCGTCGGAGTTTTCTCAGGGGAAATCCATGCTCACCGAAGATATTTAGAATCATTAGCTCGACTTCTGGGTCTGGCACGACCCCGTTGTTCTCCATCTTCTCGAGGAGATCGATGATACACTGTTGCTCGCGGGGATAGTGAAAAAATTCAGCTTGTAGCAAGCTCTTAGAGACAAATCGTCCCTTTGGCATTGTATTTAAAACTGCTTTATAGATCTCCAAATCCTCGTTCACCCCGAATTCATCCATGTAACGCATTGCAGCGTAAACAAAGTTTACATGACCGGTTTTGTGGTGGCGACTTTCGTACGCTCGAATCACATCGAGGAACGTTGATTTCTCCTTTTTCCCGTGTTTTGCAATGTCAAACAGAGCTACGGCTCTTTGCTTTTCCTCAGTTTGAATTCGTAAAACTGACGTATTGTGGATTGTTCGGCAATTTTGGTTTCTTGGGCTTACTCCTCGAGTTATTACTCGAAAACTTGTCGAAAATACCGGCCGCATTTTTGGTAAAATCATCATCGAATTGGTCAATTTTTCAGATAATCATGCGATTAATTGTTATTAAATTTAGGAAGAAATTTATTTATTCACTTGGCATCATAGTATTTATGCATTTCACCACTAATATTATTTATTTCATAAAAAATATTTACGAGATTTATAACCTCAAAATTCCGAGTGCACTATTTCAAAAAGAAATATTAATTATTAATTGATTACAATTTCTTTTTTTCAATTATTTTTTTTTTATTTGAACTTCACTTAATGTAACTGTTAATTTTTATGGCAAAAATAATTATTAACCCAGGAGTTAATATTTATTGCCTGAAATCACGGGCGCAGCCATCTTCATTTGACGACGATTTTGATTGGCTGGATTTTCGAGAGAGTTGTTCAAACATTGGGAATTGCTCGAAAGAAGGAAAATTAATAAAAATTGACTAGTAGAATAATTAGGTAATTATTGTGGCAAATTAAAAAGTTAAAAATTCTAGTTACACAACAATAGGAATTTTTTTTAGTGACGTTTTTTTGTTTTTGATGAGAAAAATAGGCAATTTGTGGTTGCCGTGACTCTAGACAATCTTGTCCACACCGCGCGATGTGAATAGTTCTGTTCAACTGGATCCACGGATAAACACAGGCGAAGCCAAACACACGATAATCTCAGTTATTACTTTTTTTTACAAATTTTCAACAATTATCAGCAACTCATGAGCTGTTAATCACTAATATATATATATATTCGGTGTGAGTAAAGGTACAAATTCATGCGAGCGAAATTCACCGAGCGAAATTCGTGTTCTAGTGACTTTCGATACCGTTTTCGCAGAAATCCCTAGAAAAAGCCCCAAAAGGAGCGATATTCATCGATTTAGAATAAAACTGAAATCGTTTCAGTTTTATTCAATTTAGCTTAAACTGCCTCGTAGTTCAAAAAAACAAAGTGGAAAAATGAACAAATAACTGTTTTTAAAAATAAATTATTTACTCGCTGTATTTAAAAGCAACTACCACTCCGAGAAGACATCTTTGATTATCTGTATAGCAAATAAAATTCACAATAAAATAAGTTTTCAATTTTACAAATCAGTTTTCTAGGTTATGTTCACCGTTTATCGCTCGAACAGAATATCGCTAGCGATATTATATCTGCGTAAACGGTATATACAAAGTTACTAGGGCCCGAATTTCGCTCGCATGAATTGGGGGCTTAAAAAAAATAATTTGAAATCAAAGAGGATTCAAGAATTGAGCGCCAGAGCGCGCTGCAGTCACCTGATAACGTGCTTGGCCACGTAAGAGAATTTTCCAATATGGCTTCAGTCTTGTCCCAGCATTCCCAGCGGTCGGGAAGGAAAGAATTGTCTTCGCGTTGCTCGTGTCGTATGGTATTTGTGCTTCGATATAAAGTGTTCAGACAGTGTTTTTGTGACAACTAAGTGTTTGGACGCATAGTGAGTGAAAAATTTCGCGCAAAAACTCGGTCCAACAAGGAATATAGTGACGTTTAAAAATTTGACAAGGTGGTTATGGAGGCGAATGTAATTTTTGTGTGGTGTGTAAACTTAATTTAAAGTGTTGAGACGGCGTTTTTGTGACAATTAAATGTTTTTACGTGAAGTACGTACTGATTCATCACCTGGATGTCGTGTTGTGTGGAGGACAACAAGGTGACAATGCAAAAAATCAGCATCGAGTGAGTACAAAAATTAAATCTGCCTGTTAATACAATAAATGCATTAATAATAATGAGTATTAATGACGCGATAATTGTGTAATTTAGCATGACAAGATAACTATCGTCGTAGGTTCGTGTCTATTGACGTTTCACGTGAAATATAGATTTTTTTCAATATTGTACCTAGGAAAATTATTTTTTTTTCTTTGTTTATTTTGCCACACGCAAACAACAAGTGGTGTTGTTCATGTCGCGCCGCACGTTTGGGGTGTTAAAAACACACTTTTTGCGAGGGAGTTGATCGGTGATAGGTCGGAAAATAATTATACGTGACAAAATCGACGTCCAGGTCGCGCTGCGTGCCCCGCGTGGCCAAAACACATCTTCTTCGAGGAATTCGATCGGTGATAGGTCGGGAAAATTGTATAACCTGACGAAGCCGTCGTCCAGGTCGCGCTGCGTGCCCCGCGTGGCCAAAATACACCTTCTGCGGGGAAGTGAAGGTCGGTGATAGGTCGGGAAAATTATTTTACCTGACGAAGCCGTCGTCCAGGTCGCGCTGCATGCCCCGCGTGGCCAAAACACATCTTCTTCGAGGAATTCGATCGGTGATAGGTCGGGAAAATTGTATAACCTGACGAAGCCGTCGTCCAGGTCGCGCTGCGTGCCCCGCGTGGCCAAAACACATCTTCTTCGAGGAATTCCATCGGTGATAGGTCGGGAAAATTGTATAACCTGACGAAGCCGTCGTCCAGGTCGCGCTGCATGCCCCGCGTGGCCAAAATACACCTTCTGCGGGGAAGTGAAGGTCGGTGATAGGTCGGGAAAATTATTTTACCTGACGATGCCGTCGTTCAGGTCGGTTTATTGGTGTGATCTGTAAATTAAGTTGAATTATCATAGCGCATTGCTGACGCAAATTATCGAAATAAAAAACGACTCTTTCCATTGGTATTTTCTTTTTGGGGATATCCTTGCCGGCTGGCCATTGAGAAGATACAAATGGAGATCGATCCTCACTGCGAAAATATAAATTTTGTATTAACTGATCAGAGACAATCGTTGCCCACGCAATATCATTGCCCGGAGACGTCCGGGCAACGATATCGCGTGCGAAAAAAATCCGATAGATCGTCGGCAAAGTAGATAGGTCCGTTCGAATCCGAAAAACATTATAAATGACAATGGAGACGTTCGGGCAACTACCGCGCTCGCGGAAAATTCGATAGATCGTCTGCGAAGTATATTCGGGCTCGTCGTAACGCGAAAAAAAATTATGAATAACAAAGGACACGTCCGGGCAACTACTGCGTATCGTGGAAAATTCGATAGATCATCTGCGAAGTATATTTGGGCCGACGAATCCGACTAAATATTTATAGAAAATATCTTCATCGAAATTCAACGTTTATTACCACTTGTGAATTCCGTCTTGCGGCGATGCGCGTGCTGCTTTTTGGATAATAATAATCCAGGTGGAATGGACTCTGAATCGAGATAAGATATTCTATGAGTACATATAACTTTAGTTGATTACTCGTATAAGATGCTTACTTAATCAGCTAAAGATATCCAATTAATCTCACGAAGTTTACGGGTACTTATAGGCGCGTTCGAATCCGTAAAACATTATAAATGACAACGGAGACGTTCGGGCAACTACCGCGCTCGCGGAAAATTCGATAGATCGTCTGCGAAGTATATTCGGGCTCGTCGTAACGCGAAAAAAAATTATAAATAACAAAGGACACGTCCGGGAAACTACCGCATATCGCGAGAAATTCGATAGATTGATTGCGAAGTATATGTAGGCTCGTTCAAATGCGATGAAGCAATTATATATGATGAAGGAGACATCCGGGCAACGATACCGCGTGCTCGAAAAATTCCGATAGATCGTTTGCAAAGTAGTTAGGTCCGCTCGAATACGAAAAAAAAATTATAACTGACAATGGAGACGTCCGGGCAACTACCGCGCTCGCGAAAAATTCGATAGATCGTTTGCGAGATAGACAGGTCCGCTCGAATGCGAAAGAAAAATTATAAATAACAGAGGAGACGTCCGGGCATTTACCGCGTGCGCGAAAAATTCCGATAGATCGTCTGCGAAATATATTGAGGCTTGTCCGAATGCGAAAAAAAAAAATTATAAATGACAATGGAAACGTCCGGGCAACTACTGCGTATCGTGGAAAATTCCGATAGATCATTCGCGAAGTATATGTAGGCTCGTTCAAATGCGATGAAGCAATTATATATGATGAAGGAGACATCCGGGCAACGATACCGCGTGCTCGAAAAATTCCGATAGATCGTTTGCAAAGTAGTTAGGTCCGCTCGAATACGAAAAAAAAATTATAACTGACAATGGAGACGTCCGGGCAACTACCGCGCTCGCGAAAAATTCGATAGATCGTTTGCGAGATAGACAGGTCCGCTCGAATGCGAAAGAAAAATTATAAATAACAGAGGAGACGTCCGGGCATTTACCGCGTGCGCAGAAAATTCGATAGATCGTCTGCGAAGTATATTTGGGCCGACGAATCCGACTAAATACTTATAGAAAATATCTTCATCGAAATTCAACGTTTATTACCACTTGTGAATTCCGTCTTGCGGCGATGCGCGTGCTGCTTTTTGGATAATAATAATCCAGGTGGAATGGACTCTGAATCGAGATAAGATACTCTATGAGTCCATATATCTTTAGTTGATTACTCGTATAAGATGCTTACTTAATCAGCTAAAGATATCCAATTAATCTCACGAAGTTTACGGGTACTTATAGGCGCGTTCGAATGCGAAAAACATTATAAATGACAATGGAAACGTCCGGGCAACTACCGCATATCGCGAGAAATTCGATAGATTGATTGCGAAGTATATGTAGGCGCGATCGAATGCGAAGTAAAATAACATATGATGCTGGAGACGTCCGGCTTGTTTTCGCGTGGTCCGGGTCGTTCCAAGATATTTTCGACGCAGATAAATTGTTAGAAAGCGGTATGATTCCGGTATTCGGATTGTTTTCACGTCTTCCTAAAAAATATATAATATATAATAATAGAAAATTTTATATTAGTATTAGTTGGTAGATGAAGGGTGCTTTCCAGCTACGACACAGAGCGACACCGTGTTACACGGTGTCGTCTCCACAGTGTTCCAACTACGACACGCTGCGACACTGCGCGACACTACGAAAAGCTAAGTTTTGCAGTGTCAAGCCCCCAGGTGTACCAATCGGGAAAAGAGTTGTGTGGTACCACTCGCTATAAGATTTTAAATGATTATAATAAGATTTAAAAATGATTATAATTAGAAGTAACTGTATTAATTATCTCGTACCTTAATCTGTGCAATATTCAGTTATTATGTTGATGGTTCAATGTTTTCACTAAATTATTGATTTAAGTTGATGAATATATGAATATAATAGAAAGGTATGTCACCACTTTAAAAACTTACATATAAGCACTCTAGCGGTACAATACAAAACTAAATTATATTCCAACAAGCGCAGCACAACGTGAAACACCGTGCAACACAGTGTCGCACCGTGTGGCCTAGCTGGAAAGCACCCACTGTCTCCTGAGAACCACTGACTGCTCAGCTAAGCACTCTTGAGCGTTTCCGAGCATGCTTGACGCCGTCGAGTAATTTTTTTTCTAACGCGTGAACACAGTGTCAAAAAATGGCGCGCGCGCGCGCGCACGCACGTCATCAGCAGCCAATTTCAGAGCTGTTGTGGACAATGGCGACCATGGCGACGTTTTTATCAAAGTGACAACCCGCTCATTGAATACAGCGATATTAGGCCGTCATTATCCACCTACGCGACAATCTGTACATATTTTTGTGTTCAGTGAATAATTAAGTGATGAAATAGTGCGGCCTAAATAGTTTTTGACGATGGCGGCGAACGTGAATGTGTTGTCGAGCGACATTAGTCGACGCAATCCACAGGATGAGTACGAACTCATTCAAAGGATTGGCAGTGGCACTTATGGAGACGTTTACAAGGTATTGTAGCCCAGTTATTCCTTGGTTAAGTTTAAAAAATCCACTCAGGCTTAATGCTACAGCACGTTATTTCCAGGCTAAACGTATCTCTATGAATGATCTTGCTGCTATTAAGGTTATCAAATTGGAACCAGGTATGTGAGATTCAAACGGGACTTGTGTGTATTTTACCAATTATAAACACTTGCCGTGTTTGTTTGTCTGCATAATTTATTTGCATCTCATTGATGATTTATTCTAGGAGATGATTTTGCTATTATCCAGCAGGAAATCTTAATGATGAAAGATTGCAGACATCCAAACATCATTGCATACTATGGCAGTTATTTAAGACGTGATAAGTTATGGATTTGTATGGAATATTGTGGTGGTGGATCATTGCAGGATATTTATCACAGTAAATCATTTTTTAAAAACATTTTAGTTGGATTAATTGAAGATGTCGGAAATTTTATTGCAATCATTCTAATTTTTTTAATCCCCATAGTCACAGGTCCTTTGTCCGAAATTCAAATAGCCTACATGTCCAGGGAGACTTTATTAGGCTTGGCATATTTGCATGGTATGGGTAAAATGCATCGAGATATTAAAGGTGCGAATATCTTGTTGACTGAGTCGGGCGATGTGAAATTAGCTGATTTTGGAGTCTCGGCACAAATTACAGCGACTATAAATAAACGAAAAAGTTTTATTGGTACACCCTACTGGATGGCACCTGAGGTATTTATATTTATTTGTCTATTTTCAATGAAATTTAAATGGATCAGTTGATTAATAATTTATCTTTGACCTTTATTTGCTTGCTAAAGGTTGCAGCTGTTGAACGAAAAGGAGGATACAACCAATTGTGCGACATTTGGGCATGTGGCATCACGGCAATTGAATTAGCTGAGCTCCAACCACCGATGTTTGATCTTCATCCTATGCGAGCATTATTTCTCATGTCCAAGTCGGGCTTTAAGCCACCCACACTGAAAGATCGCGATAAATGGAGCCCAACATTTCATAATTTTGTTAAAGTTGCGCTCACGAAAAATCCAAAAAAACGCCCAACTGCGGAAAAATTATTACAAGTAATTATTTTAATGTTTCAATATTGATTAGGACTGAATGAGGGTTATTTTATTGATTTTTGCGTGTTTAGCATGCATTTTTTCAAGGCGAAATGAGTAAAAGGCTGGCGTTAGAGTTACTGCAAAAAGTATCCAATCCAAGTCACATGTTTACGGATTTAGAGGCTGATGAGGATGGAGCAGTACCAAATGTACCTCAAAGAATAGCTTCAAGACATACAGCAAGACCTAGACCAAAGAGTCCCATCTCCCAGCTCGACAGTGATGGTATTAGACTTGTAGAACCGGTTGTTTTTTAATTTAATATTAATCTTATTCATCGTATAGATCGAATTAATCTTGACTGCGGCACACTTCAAAGAGATGCAGTATCACCGCCAACAGACGGAAATCCCGTTTGGGATATCATGGATATCATGAACAATGTTAAGGTGAGTTTGAAAAAAAAAAAAAAAAAACAATTTTTAACGTGAAAATTGATTTACATTTTTTCTTCGTTGATCTGACTGTTAAAGACTGTTCATAATTGTGATGTACATCCTGACTGTGGTATTGGCACGGCGTTTGATGACGTTCAAGAGAAGTAAGTACCGGTTTTTAAAATGTTTCTTTTTTATAATAATTACACGTGGAAGTAGAACTCTTGGAATTAACGGATTTAAATTTAAACATCAATATCCATCAGAATATCAAATATTTTTTTGCTGATCGCGAGAACAGTGACTTCATTGCGTAGAAGTACAAGTCCACACGAGTCTGTTGTTAGTATTTGAAAAATTAATTTTTTTTATTGCATATGGCACGATTGCTTTGTTATTTTTAATGATTCAATGATTTTAAAGTTGATAAAGTGCTTGGCAGAGTTTTTTTTAAGGCTTTCAAAATGATTTTTCGCCAAGTTATATTGGATTTTTTAAAAAAGTATTTTCACTTATTTTTTAATAGAACTGATAAATTACTGACAAAATTCTTTTAAAATTAAATTCACATTGTGTCTATCATTGCTTTTTGCCATTAATAGTTGTTACATGGAGTTTGAATACGTTAAGTAGTTTTTTTCAAGTTCGTAAAATTTTTTTTTAACAAACAAATTTATAAACATATTGCACATTTTTTATACGAAGCAGTAGGGTGTGCTTTACACTCGCCTAGTCCATTTTTGCTAATACCTCGAGTAAAAATGGCATTTTTTTATTTAGTTATAATCGATGATTAATTGTTCATTGTATGTTATTATATTTGAAATTGTCTGTAAATATGTCATTATAACTTCTCGTACTGTTTTGATACAAACAGGTGATTTTTCGGTGCGAACGGCATTTTTTTTCGATACAAATTGCATAATTTATCTGCACTGGCCAAAAACCCGGGAAGAACTGTCAGTTTACGTGGGAAATTCCGTTGAGCCGAGCTCTGCCGATAATTTTTATTTGCTTTTTGATATCTCTGACCTGAACTGATATCAGTAAAAAATCAATACTTTCAACATTTCGACTATACATCGATCAGTTCTTCCCGGGCTTTTGATGAGTGCAGACGTGTCAAGGCGCACAGTGAGTTAAAATTTTCATATAATACTATTTTTATAAATTTTACACAACCCTTAAATTACGTGAAGCTTATATTATTAAAACTACACTGCTATGTATAGACCAAGGGTGTGCTCTATGTTTGAAATATTTATTTTATTCATTGTTACGCCTTCATTATTACATTAATATGATTAAGAGAGTATGCATGGTAGATTTTTTACTGTTAAATCAATTGTTGCATGGGTATGTATGCGAATGTGTGATTGTAAAAAAAGTATTAATAAATGTAAGTATATGGGCAGCGATTCAAAAAAATTTTGAAAAATCTTCTCTGAACGTTTCTTTGATTAATCGAAATTATCTTTGGTATTCAGTCAAATAATTTCTTCTCAAATTACAACAAACGACAGTTAAATTGTTAAATTAAATTTACCACCCCCCCCCCCCCCCCCCCCCCCCCCCCCAACCACCCCC
>MVJL01001448.1:0-10082 GCA_002156465.1 Macrocentrus cingulum | reverse complement strand
TAAAAAAGGTTCTGAGCTTTATACCCGAATTTTTAAGTTGTTCCAAGAAAATTCGGAAAAAATGATGATTTAAAATTATAGAAATATTACGATTTTTTTTTAAATGTCGAAAAAAATTGTTTATAGTTCCAAAATGGCTATAGTTACCGTAAAATTTATTAGAACCTTTTTTATAGAGAATTTAATTTCCTTTAAAAAAGGTTCTGAGCCTTATACCCGAATTTTCAAGTCGTTCCCGAGAAAATCCGGAAAAACTGATGACAACTTGAAATAATTGGATATAAAAATTCTTAAAATTTGTGTGTTCCAGTGGGGAAAATCTCTTTTGCGTCGTGGTATTTGTGCTGATATACTACTCATCAATGGCTGCAATGACCTGGTTCGTCATTCTGACCTATACCTGGCACATGAGCTTTCAAGCGTTGGGAAAAATCCACGACAGAATCGACAAAAAGTCCGCATACTTCCACCTGATTGCCTGGTGTTTTCCACTCGTCCTCACAGTCACAGTGATTGCCTTGGGAGAAATTGATGGCAACAGTGTCACAGGCATCTGTTTCGTTGGATACATCAATTACGGCGTGAGAATTGGCTTCGTCCTGGTGCCCGTGCTTGCGAGTGTCCTCATTGGCGGCTATCTTCTGTCTCGAGGTGAGAAAAAAAAATCGGACAAATCCCCCTGCACTTTTTAACCACTCCGCAATATTTTATTTCCTGCCGCACTGGAAAATGCGTAAGTTTTAGCCGTAAAATTTAATTTTTTACCGGAATTTAATGTTAAATTAATTGTTTTTCAGGTTTAATTAGATTGATTCGACTGAAAATCAGCAGCCATGAGATCATTTCCGAACGGGCGAGTGCGAAAATTCGCGGAACAATCATCAGAGTCGGGTGTTTCTCTGCTCTGACCTTTATGGCTGTCATGATCACGTTTTATTGCCACTGTTATGAGTTGTTAAACTCCTGGAAGTGGCATCAGAGCTTTCGGAACTTTGTAATGTAGGTAAACGAGTTTTTAGAAGGTAGAAAACAATTTATTCAATTGTAAAATCACATTTTTATGGCTTTACAGATGCTCGATCACGACAAGTTATGCCGATGAGTCGGAATGCAAGCTCGAATATCGGCCTAGTGTCACGAAATTGCAGCTACACCTTCTTGCACCATTTCTCATTGGTGTTCTGATGTCTCTTTGGGTCTGGACAAGCTCTACTGTCGACACCTGGAGTCGATTTCTTCGCAGGTATGTTATTTAATAATTTAATTTCAAAAAATCTCGGCTTTCGAATGATCCAAGATTTTTTTACTCAAGACCTTTTTTATAAATAATTTTAAGCACTACAAAAAAGGTCTCTTATAAAAATTCCCTATTTCTAATAGTTTTTGAAATAATTAAAGAAATAAAAAAATCAAAATATCACAAATAAACAAAAAAATCGTTCACATACCGATTTTAAAAGTCAAATATCTCGGAAACATTTTGAATTACAGAAATTTTTGTAAAAACCTTTTTTACAGAGAATTTCAAGTTCTTTAAAAAATATTCTATGTAAAAACGCTTTATTTTCAATATTTTCGGAGATATTTCGAAAAAACAAAAGTGTATCTCACCTGATCGGAATTGCAGGATTTTCAACTGTTCTCACGAGGAGCCAGTGAAGCTAAAGAAGCACAAAGTGATCGCCCAGGCTTTTGCCAAGCGCAAGACCTTCAACAACGCCGGTCGCATCTCCATCAGCTTCCGAAACACGCACGAGGACCCGGTGGGCCTGAATTTCAGCTTGAGCTCCGTCGCGTCGCAGGATTTTAGCTCGACGTGGGCGGCGGCACTGCCAAAATTTGTGACACGTCGAGGAGCCTTTCTACGGCCTAACTCAGTCTCCAGCAATCGACGCAACAGTGTAGATTCGGAAATTAGCTTTAGCGTGCAACGTGTGTCTGTGCATTCACGCCGAAAT
Organism: Macrocentrus cingulum; assembly: GCA_002156465.1. Lineage (NCBI taxonomy): Eukaryota > Metazoa > Arthropoda > Insecta > Hymenoptera > Braconidae > Macrocentrus > Macrocentrus cingulum. The sequence goes on along the minus strand of MVJL01001448.1, from coordinate 8,124 downwards.
TCCCTCGATTCGCAAATTTCTGTTCAAATCTCCGAAGTTAAAGCAACGCGGAAGGTTGCCTCGGCCTCGGGCGGGCGTGGCAAGCGTGGGAAACGTATTCGGGACTTTCGCAAGACCCGTCCAGGAAAATCAGGACCTCTCTTCCGGCGTGGAAGCACGACCTCGCAGGAGAGCCAACTCGGCGCGCAGATTTTGTCTGCTCTGGCGATCAGTGACGGTGCAGTCGCTCAGGTACCGAACATGAAGCGTCGCTCAGCGGTTTCTGGGAGTGCAGGACGTGAGTGTAAGGTCCTGGAAGGCAACGCCGGCATCCTGCTGCCTATTCTCTTCCCCACGAGCGACAGCGATGATACAAGTGAGGAAAAACGCGCGAATGTCGACCTCGAGGCTGGAAATAAAAGCGACAGCGACAGTGGCGAGGACGAAAAACTCGGCCAGGACGACGCGGCACTTCAGAGACTCCTTCGGGACACTCCGGAAAAAACTAAGGATGAATTGGCATCGAGTTTATCCTCGTTTTGCCCTGAATTGTGCAGAATTATGCCGGATGCGCGCGAAATGGCCACGCAGACTTCGGTCCCTCTTGATGTCCTGGAGATGCAGGAACTCCAGGAAAGCATCAACGAAATTGTTAATAGTAGAAATTGCACCTCTAAGGGCACTCAAATATCTCCGCAATTGAATAAAACCAGTCGGAAAAGCGAGGGTAGTCCGAAGAAAAAAAATAAGGAACGACGCAATGATAAAATTGCATATAAAAATGTTTAATTTCAAAAATTAAATTTTTCACAGGTTTCCTCAAGCCATCAAAAATAATTCAAGTCAATTTTTGATCCATTTTTTTACGGGGAAACAAAAAAAATTATTCAATACACCCGGCGTTTTTTAAGTGACTGACTTTAAACTCAAATTTTCTCGAGAAATTCTTTGAGATAGAAAAAAATTTTATTTAAATTTTAAATAGCTAGAAAGTTGAATTATGTAAAAAAAAATTCCATTTTTTGAAATACGGCCAGTGGGATTTTTTTTTTTTACGTATAATAGTAGATTTTTTATATGAAAAGTGAAAAAAAAAATTTTTAATATTAAGACTGAACGTACTCTGTTATGGATTTTCACAGCAGTTGACGGAAAATACTGGTATTATATTTTACATGACATTTTTTTATCATCTACTTTTATTACTATAGTTTGTTTTTTTCTTTTACTCGAGTACATAACATTGCGTGTGTGGTAATATGATTTTTTTTAACGTCGATATTTCATAATTTTATGAGTTATTGTCTTTGATGTTAAATTTTTTCATATATATTCGTATATATATATAGTTATATTTCCGTGTAAAAGCGTAAATTTAGTGTAAATATCTGAACTATCGACCAAACGACCAAATTTACATTGTAAATAATATTCCTGTCGCAATAAATCACCATTATTTTTATTATTATTATTATTAAATAATAAGGATAATATAACCGAACATAGTTCAGCTTTTCTTTGTAGAAAATAAAATCCTTTCTATTTATTATTATAACGATATTTTTTCTTTCGCAGATAGGCAAATATTTATGATAATTAGGCACTAGAACATTGCTATTAAGTAAAAAAATCACATTTTTTGTTTGTCGCTGGGAACACTTTGTCAGGCTCTAACTAAGGCAACGAGTTTATATTTTATTATATTTTTGCTATTGCTTTTCTTTTTTTATCCAGAGTTCAAGTCAATATTCTCGCATTGATCGCGTTTATTTTCAACGTTAATAGCATTTTTTCAGGTATAATTCCTGTGATTACCGTGATTTTACAATATATTCTTATATAACAACAAAATTTTGAATTTTAAGGATTTTTAGGGATAAATAATCAATTGAATGTTTTAATAACAAAGTTTTTTTAAAAAAAATTTTTTTTGAAATTTTGAAAGGGGTACCCCCTTAGGAATTTTGCAATTTTCGTGATTTTCATCATATTTTTGACGATAACTCGGTAAATATGCAAGATTTCGTAAATTACCGTATAAGTAAAATTATTAAGCATTAAATTTCCGACAAAAAACGTAAATAAAATTTTTTTGTATCTTTTTTAATTTTTGAGATATTATCGTTTTTTGAAAATTTTTATTTTTCTAATTATCTCGAAAATAAGGCAAAATTTCAAAAAAATTTATTCTACATTTTTTATAGAAAATTGAAATTGCAATCAATTAACTCTTATAAAATTTTTCATTATCAGGCTTAGTTATCGAGTTATTAGCAAAAAACTGAAAATTTACAAAATCTTCAAGGATATATGCCACTGAAAATTTGACGAAAAAAAAAATTTTTTTTTTTTCTTCATTAAACATTTCAAAATGCACACTTATAATATATTTTACTAATTTTCACAAAAAATTTACTATTTCAATCAAATTTTCAATGAAAAAAAAATTATTTTTGACACAAACTAGGCACAAAAAAATTCGAAAAAAAATTTTTTCTACTTATTTTGCCGTTAATTTCTTTATCAATTTCATCATATATTTTTTATATTTCGTTTTTGCGATAAATCAGAGTTTTTATTGCATGTAAAATTGCATTAATACCAACGAAATCAAAGAATTTATTGATCTAAAGAGGAAAAAGAAATTTTTTCAAGTTATATTTCGTGATATTTTTCCGGCCGTTCGATTGAATAACGTTAGGATACTCGATAATTTCCCACTATTTCAATTATCTCCGCAAGATTTTATTAAAAAAAAAAATTTTGTTCAAATTTCACGACAATTTTAAAAATTCAAAAAGTCGATGGAATATTTTTACTTGTAAAAAAATTGAAAAAAAAAAAAAAACAACAACAACAACGCGAAGAAATAATCAGAGTTGAGCCTGTTTATTTGGATTTCTTCTTTCTAGCAGCGGTACTCGTAGTTTGCGTAACGGTACCTGAAAGCGAGAAAAATAAAAACCGTATAAATAAATCCCTTGCGCCCCCTTCTGCATGGCACACACATACACACGCGGTGAAAAAAACAAGAAAAAGAATGAAATTCACAGTTGTCATACTTTACTACAATATTTACAAATTCTAACCTCTAAAAAAACTTGATACGTAAATATACAAACATACGAAAAAATAAAAAAAAAAAGATCGAAAAAGAGCCACAGATTTTGGTAGAAGTTGATATTATAAACAATGAAAACAGGCTGATGTGTGTGTGTGTGGAAAAGATGGCTTCCTCCTGCAGTCGTTACGATTTCGACTCTTGGCCGTTATTTTCTGCGAGTAGTTTTCGTTGTCCTATACCGCGAAATGTTTTTAATTAAAATAAATTAAAAATCAAAAAAACAATAACTACAAAGCTCATGCATAACATGCAACAATAGTGTTCACAAAAAATTTTTAAAAAATTCTAAACCGCGACACAATTTTCCCATGGAAAAAAAAAAAATTACTATACCCTTAAATTCACGATAAAATTGATTTTTCATCAAATAAACAAAAATTACCAACACAAAAAAGTTTATGTTTTTTGTGAACACATTATACAAAAAAAAAAATTGTTAAATTTTTGAGCACACTACGAAAAAAATATATAATACGAAATAGACTTGTATTCACCGCCACCACCGACAGAGGACGTTTCACCTGACGACCACGAGCAAGGCTACTTAGTTTTTACTGTTTTCTCAAGCTTAGTCTGTTTGTTACCCCAGATGAGGCGATCGGTGACCTCTCCAGCATAGTAGATGAGCCCGATCAGTACCAGGAGCACGAGGAAGAATGCTAACCTGAGCGGCAGTGACAATACCTCCATCACTGGATACGTCCAAACACCACTCATGTGATAAATCACATGAATCCTGCAATTTAAATTAAATTATATATTTCCGGTCACTTAACCGGTAATATTTATTACTTCCAAACAAAATCATTCATCATTCAATCATATAAAATTTCAAAATATCAAGATTTTCATAAATTACCGTCATAATTTCTGGTCATTTATCACCATAAAATTTTAATTTTACAATATTTTATTGTGATTTTCATAAAAATCGTGATATATTGCAGAAATTTTACCGAAAATGTTGTTCAGGTCATTTTACCGGTAATATTTGCCACATTAAAATAATCTGGTGTAATTTCCGGTCATTTATCGCCATAAAATTTTAATTTTACAATATTTTATAATGATTTTTATAGAATCAATAAAATAGTGTGAAAATTTGACTATTGATTTTCTATGGGTCATTTTTTACCGGTAATATTTACCAGTAATTATTACTGTCATTATTACCGGTAAGTTTTTTTTTAAAGGGAAGTCTAAAAAAATTTTTTTAAAAAATTTCCGTAATTTTTCATTAGATTTAAACATATCATGGTAATTTTATATATTGAAATTTTTAATGGTTAAGAGTAATTTTTTTAAATGAACTTACCAAATTAAATAAACCAACATGAGGGCATAAAGTCCAGTTAAAGCGGCAATTCTCGTTGGATACTGACGCGGTGCTGCAATGGTTTCGATAATAGCCGTAACCATGATCATTGTGTGCATTAGATGATTCAACCAATTGGGGAAGTACGGATCTAAGGCTTTAGGCAGGACCAGTTCACGATCGATGAACATCAGGCACCAAAATGTGATGCCAACAAACTGAATAATTGAAAAAATGAGATTTTAAGAGAAGGAAAATTTAGCAGAGAGTCTTACCATGGCGAGGGGGAAGGAGTACGTAGCATGGAAGTAGTCCTTGATTCGCCTGAGGATCGGAGTCTGCTTTGGCGCCACCTTATTCGTCCCATAAAAGTCATTTAGCAAACAAATAAAGAAGAAAACGGTCTGGATAATCTGAAAAACAAATAGAAAAAGATTTCTTGAGACGTAATTTAAAGATTTTATCGGTTTTTTCAACATAATTTCGAGAATCTAGCCGCCATCTTAGATGCATGGCACAAGGGTAAGTTCTCAATCGGTGACTAAATGCATATAATCAGCGAAATTGTGGGCATTTTTTTGGGTAATCCAGTTTTTTAACCGGAGAAAATTCAATTTTTACGAGTTTATAACTTGCATTTTGAGGTTATCTTGGTGTTATATCAAAGAAAATGATGTTTAACAAACACTTTACCCGGAAGTATCATTATATAGCTGTAGATTTCCGTGTTTTATCATTTATTCTAGGTTATTACAGTAATTGAGCAATGTGACTCTATAAAGAGGGCAAAGATACTCGTAATCTCGCAAAGTTTCACTTTTTCTTACGTAAATTTCTTAAGAAATCTTCACATATTCACTCAAAGTCTCAATTTACTATTTTTTAAAATACAAAAAAATCTGAAAAATCTTCGGAAATTAAGATTGCTAAGTTTTGAAAAAATGAAATATTGTTCCAAGGGTGAGTTTTCAATTGACAAAAAATACCCACCGCATTCCAAAATGTAAGAAATTTAAATTTCCCGCCATAAGCACCAGGAATCTTCAAGACATCTCTTGGTACAACGGTGAACCTGAAGTCATAGTAAACCGCAAAAGCAAATTGCGCACAAGCAATCGCGTGAAATCCGATGAGAAGGGCTTCTTTCATGTCGGCCAATATAATTTTCCACTAATCTCGTCTGCAAAACGATAAATACAAACTGTACAGGCCAGTTTCTCCGCGCGCGACCTGACACGTAAGACGCTCCGATTATCTAACCTCAAAGAAATATAATAAATAAAAACACGATCGTATAATTCTACATCCCTTGTACAACTTTCTAAAATTAAATTTAACTAAAAAATATCCTCATACAACCCATTAAAAAATTGTAAAAAAATCAAAAAATTGAAAAACTACCGATGAATTATACAACAAACATTTTTTAAATACAAATATCTCTGAAACTAAGCAACTTATCGACTTTTTGTACATAACCTATCTAATAGCTCTTTAAATTCTCTACAAAAAAAGTTCTTATCAAATATCACCTAAATACAACCCCTCCAAAGATATTTACAATTTTAAAAAATTCTATATTTTTCATTTTTAATTCCACTCATTAAAGAAGCTATTTTTCAATTAAAAATATCTCAAAAACTAATTAATTTATCGAATAAACTATAAAGACATTTTTTCTAGCTTTTTAAATTCTCTACAAAAATGGTTCTTTGAAAAAATCTGCTATCTCTATTATTTCCAAAGATATATCCAAAAAAAACACGATTCCTTTTTTCTAGAGAATACAACAATCAACAACAAACGTCCATAACCTAATTCTAAGCGCCATTGGGCGCCAGTGGCAGTTAAAATGAGCATTGCACTCAGGCACAGAATAGGTCACTTGGCTAGAAATTGACTGATCAATTTGCACCATGACAATTCGACTGACTGAATGATCGCTTAGAATTCCGGCGCGATGTAACCAGGAAATTATTCAGTGTATTGCGATGATTCGTGACATAATGACGAGAAAGTTGATCGACCAAGGTTAGTCCAAATGTATTTTTTTATCGAGTAGAAATCGGAGCATCTCACAGCACAGTCACATGATTTTTAATAGAAATACGATACCAGAAACGTTCTATCGTTGCGAATTTCACGCGGGGACTGTTTCCCTCGACCACGCACACACGTATTTTTATCCCGGATAGTACAGCGCTCATCAACACTCGCGCATTACTGCTGACAGTGCGCAGTAGGGTCGCATTTAGGCGCAAGCTTCGATCCGCCTGGAAACTTGTCGACTTATTTAGACTGGTTTGAAGGTCCCAATGCGACTGACATCCATCTCGAGACTCTTGCAAGGCTCGTAGAGAGGTGGGAGGAGAGTCATGGGAGTTGGGAGAAGTCGCTTGTGGGGTCGTGCATGATTTTCCGAGGGTGGGACAATGGAAAATGGAAAAAATTCCGACTTAAACGCGGGTTTCTGCACTCCAGTCGGGTTATTGAGCGCTTTTTTGCATTGTAATGTGATAAGATCTTGTCGTTTTATCATTGAAATGCTTCTAGACATCTTATCTGATCGATATCACGCGCTTCTACGCAATTTAATAACAATTTTCGTGTTATCTAAAAGTGTTTTCCCCATGAAGACTGATATATAATCATTTATTTTTGGAAATATCTTCGAAAATAATAGAGATAAATCATTTTTACATAGAATCTTTTTTATAGATAATTTAAAAAACTACAAAAAATGTTTTCATACTTTATTCGATAAATTAATTAGTTTTTGAGATATAGCCGAATTAAAAACAACTTGTAAAATCGGGAAAATTAAAACTAAGAAATAATGAATTTTTTTTTAATTGTAAATATCTTAAGAATGGTTAGGATTAAAAGATTTTTAATAAGAATGTTTTTTATAGATAATTTCAAAAGCTATAAAATATGTTATGTAAAAAAAGTCTCTAAGTCTCTTAGTTTCGGAGATATTTGCGAAAGATTGCGGTGTACCTTGGTTTGGTTTTTTTTTTTAAAAAAGCATTAGAATAATCTATGAGTGTTCTATAGGCATAGACAGGTGTCTAAATACGAAAAGTGTTGGAAGAGATTGTATTTAACACTGTTAACAAGCATACTCCTATTATAATACAAATATTTACGCATTTCTATTTATCGAGGTCAGTCATTGTGAATAAGCCTCTTCATGCAATCTATAGTGAACAATGCGTAAATTCTATATAACAGCACCAAGTAGCGTAGAAAAACATTGCTTTGACTTGACAGTTCATAAAACTCGAGATTATATTGTTATATTTATTGCGTAAATATAAATAAAGGATCCCACAGCAGCGTACACTTCTCTTTGATTATTACGCCAAAAATATAGTAATTATTATATGCTCATGTGGACGCGACAGCTAATTGTGACGTAAGGAATTCTCTGATGACGCAACCGCGCGCGCGTTAACCTCGCTATTATATGTTGAGAAATATAAAAGTCTCATCATAGTATATATAAGTATTTATAAATTGTAAATCCAATTAATCAACAATATAAAAATCTATTTGCAACACTTGAAAATATAATTAGAGTTATTATAATTAATTTTATGACTTTTATTATATATTCAAGTTTATACGTATTCAATAATAATAAAATATATTACATAATTAAGAGATTAAAATTATATTGAAAAAAAAAAAAAAAAAAAAAAAA